>JTDE01020833.1:44824-100659 GCA_014338405.1 Paragonimus skrjabini miyazakii | reverse complement strand
AGCCCACTACACTATTTAACCTTTGTCGTTTACCTTCCAGAATTCTTCGAATACCTGTGTTTGGTGTATTCGGATGACTTCGACGTTTGGTGTACTATCAGACTGGCAGATCGGACGCTCCACAAATGAATCTGGATTGCCTAATGTTACGGGCTTCCAAATGGGTACTTCTTCTAGTGAACTGTCAGAATTGCGCGTACGTGCGTTTTGGGGAAGGGGAATGAGGTGTACGCCCAACCCTTGGGTAAACGTTTATTGTGACAAATAGGAATTAAAGGTGACTCGGGTATTGTTGTCTCGACACCACTTAAGACGCAAGACAATACGGACGGGATGTACAAATCTGCTCGCGTTGTATTGGGGGAAATCAATAGGTTTTTCAGTAGGCTTGTGTCCAGAATGTTAACCACACTGTGTGCTATACGCGTCAGACCAATCTTTGAGTTTGAAGAATCAGCTGTCCATCCCTGAACAGTTAAAGAAATGGGAGAGCTGGACAGAGTTCAGAAAACGGCCACGAGAATTGCGGATAAAATGAAAGGAGGAGGTTTAAAAATGGATTAGACCTCTTTGGCGTGCCTGTTTAAAGCCCCTGATGTGTGAGGAGAGATTTGCTATTGGTACGCGAAATGGTGATGGGGTGAATGAGTCCGAAACCTTGGATGGAGTCCCTCCTGACGAACAAACATATGGGCGTCAATTGATTCTGAAGAAGCAAACTGCATTTATATCCCCCCGGTCTACCGCCCCTCTCGTACAGTAGCCAACGTACAGTAGCCAACTATTAGAGTATGTATCCGTGTTATCTGGCGGAGAAAGAATCAGACGATATACTTGAAGGGAAATTACACACACCCGGGGGTAGTTTTGGAGCAGGAACAGTTGTAACCTCCACGTTCCACGGGTTATTGACTTAACCGTGCTTAAACGAGAATCTATACCCTCTGCGTTCAAAATTGCGAACACTGTGTATTTAATTGGCTTCATGGTCAACGGTGTGGCCGGAATCGACAAAGTTGTCCATGGTCAAGTTGGAAACTGTCTTGGTAACTCCACACCTGTGGCCACTGATGTGTTTGGATAAATGTCTGGTCGTGTGAGAACGCAACCAGCTCCTGTATGCCCTCTTCGTGGACTATACCAAGGTTTTTAATTATGTGAGCCATAAGGCGTTGTGGACGGTGCTCGATAAGTTTGTCAATTTGACTAGAATATTGCAAATGGGCATGAAGACGAAGGTACAGTTGTGTAGATTGACCTCTGATGAATTTGTCATTACCATTGTCATGAAGCAAAGTTGTGTCCTGGCCCAAACCTTATTTATTTTGTATTTTATTGCAATACTAACAGTTGCCCTCAAAGGCTGGGCAGAGAAAGACGTTGAGGCTGACTCCTGCAGGCATGGATGCCTGTTGAATATTCGATGTTTCGACACTCCAATTCAGTTACTTACTTCAACAATGTGCATGCTTCCGTTCGCAGATGACAGCGCACTGTTTGTACACGGTGGAGACGAACCTCAGCGATTGTTCACGGCTTTCGCGGCCATGGCATCCAAGTTTCGATTAAATAACAGTCCGGGTAAAACGTTTTCTTGCTTTCAGCCTTTGCAGCCTTTGCTGCTTCCTGCACCTACGCATAATAACCGTATCAATGGGGACCTTGTTCACAGCTGTGCAAACTTCTGTTACTTAGGTAACAATCTGTCGACAGATTTGTCCATGGAACGCGAGTTACGCGCTTATGCGGCGAAGGCTATCGCTGTTTTCGGACGTCTCGAAAGACGTGCCTGGAATAACCACAGCTTGAAGATGGCTATGAAACTGTTTGTCCACCGCATAATGGGACATCTATACTGCCTTACGGCAGGGAAACTTGGACATTGTGTCGGTTGAACCCGCGCTACCTGGACCGTTTCCATCTGGAATGTCTAAGATGCATCTCGGGTATTGGGTGATCGGACATGGTTCCGAACACTGAAGTGTTGCAGAGAGCAAACATGAAAGGAATCGAAATGATGTTGGTGCTCAATCAGTTTTGTTGTCTGGGTTACGTGTGTAGGATGGGTGATGACCGTATTCTAAAGCAGGTGCTATACGGGCAGGTGAAATCAGATAAGCAAAATCCTGGTGGTCAAAAGCTGAGATATCTGGGTTTTATCCAAGTAAGTCTTTCGCGTTTTGATTGATTTCAGATGTCGGGAAGACATGGTGTTGAACCCGATGGTCTGGAGAAGTATGATCCGGACGGGCGTCCGAAATTTCAGTGAACAATTACTGGGCGGCCGTAAACGAAAGCGCGCGGTGCTCAAGAAAACCATCAATACCATAGCTCGTGGCGACGTGATTATATGGCGTTGCAATGGATGTGTCCGCAAATACGCCGGTAGTTTGGGATTATTAAGTCGCTGACGTACTCACACTACACTGTCGGCGAAGAGACAACGAGTACGTTAGGCTGAAGTAGATTGTATCAGTTGTATTCATTTTATTTTTTCTTCTTTGCATCGACCAATGACGACCGTCGTTGGACAATTCACCCGCTCCTCTTTTCGGAAATCTGGAGCTCTATGGCCTTCTACCTCTACTGTTCTTTAGCAGTGTTGGCGTACTGCATGGTAAATGTTTTGTCTGGTTTCCAGTTCAATCTTAAATTTTGTTTTTCTTCTCCTCATCCCCATTACAATGTATTTACATGTGTTCCTATGTTGAACCACTTCCTGCAATACATTTTAAATATTTTTTTCCAAGTTTAGATTTAACCTTCGGAGTCCCCCCCCTGTTTATTCCCCAGGAACTAGGAGTTTCAGTTTCTTGCTAGCCAGTCAAATGGCTAACTAACATTGAAGTTCCTTCAAGGTGTTCATAGTTCTAGTCAATGAAATTGAAGCATGTTGACAAATGAACTTTAATGGGAAGGAACTCCAATGGTTTCGCCTATATCCTGATTTATTGCGGAAGCGGTAGTGCAGGGGTTAGAGAATATCGCGCAGCCAAAGATAAAAACAAAAATGTGAATGCAACATGTCGACGACACACACAGACTACTCAACAACGTTTTCAACGATATTATGTTTACCATGGAGTTTGAAACCGACAACCATCTGCCGTTTCTGGATGTGCTAATCAGCCGCAAACTGGATGGAACACTGGAGACCTCAATTTATCGAAAAGAAACGTACACGCACAAACTCCCCAAATTTCACAGCAACCACTCAGTCTCCCACAAAAGGAGCTGCATTCGAAATCTGTTTAAACGAGCTGGAATACACTGCACTACTACAAAGCCCCGAAAAACAGAGGAACAGTACATGTACCAAATATTTCTTTGCAACTGGTACCCACAAACTTTTGTAAAACGGAGTGTGTTGCAGAAGGAGAGAAATTCAAGCTCCACGGAACCATCAACGAAATGAACTGTATTGCCATACATCAAAACCGTATCAGAAACGACTACGAGACCTCTGAGACCACACGGCATCACACTAGCTCACAAGTCAAGGGCAACGTCACGAACAGTACTATCATGATCAAAGGAACAATTCAAGTCCGTCGTTAGAGAAGCCGTTTTATGCAAAATCCAGTGCAATGGCTGTGAATAACATTGCTTCGGACAAACAGGACGGAAATTATCAAGATGAATTCGTGAACACGAAACGGCCATCAAGAGATACGATCGATTTTCTTTCATATCCGTCCGCTAAGATCAAACTGGACACACCTTCAGCCTGAACACTACAGAAGTCCTTACTGAAGCAAACGCCAGATATGCAAGAGAATTTCTGGAAGCTTGGTATTCAGCACCCGGGTCAATAAACAAAACATCGAACTGGACAACATCTTCGAGTCAGTGCGAACCAAGGAGCTGAGGGGATGTAAATGTTGCAAAGCCGAAATTCTGGCAAACACGAACGGATCAACTTGAACGGATCGGACCAGTGATCAAAACGGGACACTGAATGATCAGACAGATCGAACTCCAAGAACGAACAAGTGGCCCAACCAGTCAAAAGGCAAAGACCAATCAGTCAGACTCAAAGTGAAAGTGCAGCAGTAGCAGCAGCAGGAAGCAACCAACCAGACTCCAGACAAATGGTTCGAGGGGTCTAGGAAATAACCAATCGGGCCTTAAGTCAAAGTTCAAGTGTAACAAAAAGACGCCAATGGTAATTCAGATCAAAGGCCAAAACAACAGGAAGTGACCAGTCTGAAGTCAGGTGAAGAGGTCAACTTAAGGACAAGCATCCACTATACTTCACCAAACTCCACGGTCAAACCTAGGTGTTAAAACACCTACGCACTGACGATGTCACCTCGTTCAGTTTTCAACCAAAATACCAAGCTCTTTGAACATCCCAATGCCTGAATTCTCAACCCGAGCTACAAAAACACCACCACTGATTTCAACTGTCAAAAACCGGCACCTTATCCTTTAACTCTAGTCAAAGTGCCGAGGTAGGCTTGATACACACGAGTGATTTGGCAGTATAAAAAGTTCTTCTATTAATGATATTAAGGCATCTATGGTGTTTGTTTTAGCAACCGTATCGTCCTTAAACCCTGATGAATTATATAGTGACTTTCCCGCTCGCACTTTCATTTGACGCTGTAGAATCTTGTCTGTACATTGCTCTGGATAGCCGTTTTATATAAATAACGCCCGTAGGAAGTTGGCTTAATCATGAGTTGGATCTTGTGTACATATTCTCACTGCTCTATCGAGCATGCAGTTTATGCGATTTCCCTTCTTGTAACGGCGAGGCAGATCTTCTGAAATAGATATACTGGCCATTTGTGGTTTCATTCCTATAGACATTAAGTTAAACATATCCCTAAGCGCGGTGTTCAATGAATACGTCCATGAAAGTTGTCACATTGTTACATAATTATGAGACGTGTTGAAAACCGTTAAGATATCCGTTGGATTAGCATGCTCGCTACAGAATGTCATTCACATATCGCTTATAGATACTGCATTAATGCATAGCTCCTCTCAGCTGATCATTTTCAAACCGTGCTATGAAAACGTCCACAAACGACTGTTCCACTGGGATCCTGCCACTAAATTATTAATTTATCTATACAATCCCTTACTGAATTTAATCAGTATGCTGTGCGTACAAAATTGCAATAGCTGTTCCACTTCCGTTAAAGGTATATGGATATCTTGATTGTTCTGCAGAGCATAATCCCATAAATGGTCTGTGATCTTTTCCAGTGGACCATTTGAATTTGATAAAGCCCACTTACTGTCCAGTCAAGTCCATCAGTTGCATAAACAAATGTAAGAGTCTCATAAACTACACTTCAATGATGTCTATCTGACGATTTCAAGGAGGTACAATAATCATTTATTTAACGGTTTGTATAGTGAACTGCCCAGCTGCAGGAAAGGCATTCCAAAATACCCAGTGAAGTTGTGGAGACGACAACCTAGCCAATAGGCTTTGTTGAAAATATTCGATCGTCGAATTGATAACAATGAAGCAATTAAGGAAATAGCTAATGTATTGGATGGGTTAGTGGTCAACCACTAAAGCGAGAGCAAACAACATGACTGCTAACAGTTACATAATTGTCGTTCTGAATTATTGACTCATTGTAGGTAACAAGAGTGTGCATACGAACGACTACTAAATGCAGATGTGACAATACTGGAGAATACTGATATCCATAGTGATTGAACATCACCCACAATTGGTCGCAGCTGTCGCATTACCATAGAATTTCCAGTCGGCCCATTTAGAAAAGAAGCACTAGACTCGAGTTTCGCTCTCATTAGAGCTCGTCAGTAGTGCATATCCTCGCCACTGCCGGGACTAGAACCACGGCCACCCTGTTCATGAGGCAACCGTGTGTACCACTGCGCTATTGACCTAACATTAGGCACGACCGAATTATCATATGTGAACACTCAACCACTTTCGCTTGTGAGTAATGATCAGGTTGCCCGGTTGCCTCAAAAGGAGACAGTTACTGTCTGTTAACTCCAATCGATGATCCCTCGACTAGAACTTCTCTCCAAGTTGAAATCACGGAAATCACTGACTTGCTGAGCGGTATTTGATTACTGATTAACTAGTGTCCATTCATACTGGTCCCAATGCGTTTAATAGCCATAAGAAGACGTAGAACAGCAGAAGCAATGACCTAGTTCAAAACCCAAAGTTATGTGAATTACAGTTCGACTCCCGTCACCATACTGTATTTCGGCGATAAACTGCTGTGATTTACGATCACTGTTGCCTGTGTTTATTTCGGGCGTCATACCCGAACTCATCTATGAAGCTACTATAAGAATGACTAGGTGAAAATCATCCTGTGTGGTTGAACGGTAATCTGTATAAAATGGGTTCAGTCGTTATTGTTGCTTATCTGACAAGCTCCGAGTTTTCTGTCAGTAAGAACGACACCTTTCACATTCTAGTGTTTTAACTCGATTACCTGTGGTGAGATCGTCGGCGAGGCCATTGTTGTTTACTTTAAATTGGGACAACTGTTTTTTGGGTAACCTTTGCTGAACTCTCAGGAAACCAACTGGATGGAGTGGAGCTCAACATAGCACATACTGCTCCATCGTCAATGTGATAATGGATGTTACCGTTATGTATGTAAACTCGCAGTGATAAGAACTCTCTTCTAACCAGAATGTAATTAAAGAGAATAATATGTATTGTATACCTATTCACGTTGCTTATCTCATCCACCACAACAACTCAAATGTGCACAAACTGTTGTCACACCAGTAAGTATCTATCTTTTAACTCCCAGATTGAACGTTATCGTATGCCACTGACGCAGTTTGTGAATCTACCGGAACAGCTGTTGACCAGAACAATTCAGCTTCGTCCAATGCTGGTGGACCACCCTAGAGAAGAAACCAGTGGTACTTCTGTTTCATATAGGTCCGCCTATTGTCGTAAAGTGGACCTTAGTACTTACCACCTATACGTCCAGCCATTGGCAACAGTCCATCAATTACAGAAGTGGATTCTCAGAACCGCAAAAAAAATTCCATGGTAGGTTTATATAGCTCACCCCCCCCCACAAGTGCAATGTTATTTTCTGTTGTAACTGGAGTGTACGCCGAAACTCGTGCGAAGATATAGGCTCCAAGTTTTATACAGTTTGACCTCTACTTCCCGACACTTTAATCATACTTACTAACAAAATCTGTCATTATAAAATTTTCTCTGAACCTCACTTCGGGAATCAATATCTGTTCAAATTTTCTGTAACAATTCTAGGCGAATAATTTTGACCATATACAATCAAGTTTTGTAAAATATTACTCAGCTGAGCTCAATGCGTTCTCCAATTAGGTCAGCTCCCAGTTAATTCCTGTAGCCTCCTGCACTGTGCCTTCATCTTGAGTTGGACTAGAGAAGGGGTCACTGTAAACGTCCGATATAAACAACCACCCTAAGGTATTCTATACCAACGCTGCGTTCAGTCAGACATTTACATTTTCCACTAAAAGAACTTTTGTGCCAGAAATGTTTAATGACACACATGAGGTGAACCATTGTTTCCTAGTTTATCGGACATCCAGGCGAGGGGTAGGAAAGTGAGACACTGTTCAACCATTGAGGAACAGTTACGTATCAAGAGTTGTGTAGATAACAATAGCGACGATGTTTCCTTGCGCGCTAGATTGTGGTGTGCAGATTGTTCCAAACCTGTTTCGGAACGGCACGGGCTGCGCCAGAGGCTGATACAATTTAAATTAACGTTAGCTATGACAGAGGCTCTTGTTGTGTGAGTCAACATGCCTACACGTCCGCCTCGGTAACAGATATACGGGATGCTTAAGTTGTCGGGAGCGGCCGTTTGCTGAAACAACAGTGCCCACTGACCGGGTATCCTGGTTTGGTTATCACCTGCTCCGACCAAAAACGATATTACCTAGCCATTGACCGATGTCACTACGATTATTGCTTAGCCCAGTTTCGAGACCTAGCACATAACATTGTGTGGAAATGAAGGAATTTTTTTTAAGTGCGACATTTTCACAATGGAATGTACTGCTTTGTTCATTTATTTAATCAACCGATAGCTGATGGAGGTATGTGTCCATAAGTGATGAACTGACAACTGTTGAGACTCGGTTTGAAGACAACACGATCACATACTAGACCACAGTTAAAGGGTTTGTGAACCATCAGAAAACAAGGACAAAAGTGGACCAGACAACGATCCAGACAGTACAGTGATGTCCCAATTAAAAGACGAGCGTGTGGGTGGGATGCCAGAAATTGGCACAAAGGCTGAGAACACTCGTTAAGGGCGAAGTGGCACATGACCGTGCCGACTATGAAGGTCACTTCAAACAGTAATGAGTTAGGCCTTTCCAAAGGCAAATAAAGACGGTATTTTCGGAGAATTGCGGTCTTTCCCGACAAGAATGTGAGGAAGACATCATTGGTTTATTGGATGTTCCAGTATCAGCTTGGTTATGACATGACGTTTTCAAATTGTATCGCACGTTAATGGACTGTAGGGTGATAGCTCCAAGCTGTGTCGTGGAGATTCTCGTCTACTTTGCGCGGTCTGTCACCCAGTAGTCCATTAACGTGCGATACAACTTGAAAACGTCACGTCCTAGTCAGGTTGATACTGAAACATCCATTAATCTAATGACGTCTTCCTCATATTCTCAATTTTTTTTAATCACTTATGAACACATATCTCCATCAGCTATCGGCTGATTAAATAAATGAACAAAGCAGTACATTGTGAAAATTTCGCACTTAAAAAAAATTCCTTCATGTCCACACAATGTTATGTGCTAGGTCTCGAAACTGGGCCGATCAATAATCGTGGTGACATCGATCAATGGCTAGGTGGTATCGTTTATGGTCGGAGCAGGTGATAACCAAACCAGGTTACCCGGTCGGTGGGCACTGCTGTTTCAGCAAACGGCGGCTCCCGCAAACTTAAGCATTTCGTGTATCTGTTACCGAGGCCGGATGTGGTGGTTACGTGATACTATACAAATCTCTGGTATATGTAACCCCGCTCCAATCAGCAGAATAGGTCGTACTCGATCAACCACGATTAGCAGCTTCCGTTTCCGGATTGGCTTGTCACCATAACTGAAGCTAAAAGACGCCTGCACCAACGCTTCTCCACAAGTGGCTTGCATTGCGCCGCTTGCGGTTCAGCGCACGCTCTCCGTATTCAGTGCAGACTCGGAAGAATAAGACTAGGCGACGTGTTACTGGATGCCTGTGTTGTTCATCAAACCAGTGCTAGTTAGCCAGAGGTTTTCAGAAAGAACTAATAGAGATATGTAATTTGTCTAGCCTAAATAATCAGGAGAATTATTGAAAGTGTACCGAAGAGAACTTCAGTGTAGGAGTTGATATTCCTGTTTATTATGTACCGTTATGAATAAGAAACTTAAATTTGAACCGATAAATCTATTAGGATCTTTTTCACTCAGTGAGCCAAGAGAGCTGAAGAGATGATGATGATGATCCAAGATTTTAAAGAGGAGGGTGAGCTGTTTGCTAACCGACTGAGGTCGTTAGTTAATACGGATGAAAACAAGGACGAATACTCACATGGTTGAATTAGGTTACCTGCAGTGTAAAGAATCGTTGCCTCTTTGCTGACGGCCCAGTGTGAATATGCTGCTGACCTACCAATCAAAGATGGTCAGTGCTGTCGCGGCTACATTCGTCGTAGTGCCATACAGTCACACCACGACGACTTAAAACACTATACTTCTTGTACGTAACGCGTGCTTGAATTTGGGGCCATAGGACATCCGTCCCAGTTACACTCCTCCAGGCATCCCTTCATAGTCTGAGATTGATACTATGATGCAGATGACCCCTCTTGGCTAGCATACCGATATCGCAGCTCCTGGTCACCACAATTCTGCTTACCCGCCTTTGATTGCCCGTGAACCAGGTGTCTCAGGCTCCGTTCTGCATTCAACTGACGGACATACTTTAGTCAGCGAAGCTGGTTATGCATTGACATGACTTCGTTCTCATCCGTGTCGTTTCGCAGCCTTGTCCGGCCACTGAATACCCAAGATACGTTCTGGACATTGCAGACGGAAACAGCTCATATGCTGTACTTTCCACTGATACAGTGAGTTTCACTGACGAATAGCAGCGTGGACAACTCCATTGCACGATAGACGAGCGCCTTGATTTTCATTTGCTCCATCATCAAGTTACTACGCAAGTAGCAAAAATCTGGGCTTCTGTCCACAATGTTTATGGGCTCAGCATCTCCGCTTGGTGAAGGCTGAAAGAATGAAAACTTCATACTTATGTTTATATCCAATCCGCGGTTGCGAGAGCTTCGGCCATTCTCCGAGGTTATTCTTCGCCCTATGTATATAACGCATCGTCCTCCAAGAGTGAGCAGCCCCGCTTCAAATATTCATCTGACAACCCACCTTCGTCAGCAGCTTTTCCGTTTCGGAGTTATTCAGTGCCCCTCTAAACCTCTGCGACGCCCGAGGACACGTACACAAAAATGATCTGTGTAAGATATTATCAACACAAAATAGGGTTCAAAATTACTGGTCATTCTTTATCCGCGCCTCTAATAAGTGGTTCGGCCCTATGCGGATTACTTCCCTTGTTCCTTTATTCATGACTTTGCTTCTGTCCTCAGTAACTTCTACGCAGATTGCAATATTCAATCCACTCTCCATACTTACGGTTTTTGTGTGTGGGTGGAAGATCTGTTCGCAGATTTTACGCCCAGAGCATGCTCAGACGTTGGAAAACACATGGTTTTGGTGTCCATTTCTCGAAAGGTACAATGACGAATTGAAACATATGGGATTTGTCTACGACTTGAAACATCCACCCAATCGTGTATGCTTGGTTCCTTTAGAAACCCCAGTTGTAAGTGAGGTTTGAAAATGGCAGTGTTCTGTTCGCAGTTCTGTTGCTTACAAGTTAATCACTTTGGACATTAGTTGCTTACCTGGAGGCTGACTCAACTCGTTCATTGTTTGCGTTCGTGTTTGTCGTTTGTCATTCGACCTTTCGCCCGCTTAGGGTCGAAAACCTCCTGGTCTACGACTTTTTTTTAATGTTTCAGGGAAATGCATTAACTACCGAACACAACATATTCTGGGGTGGAGTGTTTGCTTGGCTTGGAACTAATGGCGGTCGAGAGTCAAAATGGGCCAATCCCCTGCGGTTACATGGTCTGGTGCGAATGATCAGTTCAGACAGTCAACTCAACGCTGATCCGTACTTAATGGGTGTAGTGCTGGCAAATCCAACAATGACAAGTCGGCGTGCTAGGCGCACGCTAGTGACATCGGGAACCGCACCACGTTTAGATGATACTCATTCGAGTGTTTGGATTCGCCCAGGCGAAACGGAGTCGTTTACCAACTACTCCACTGCATGGATAGCATTTGATCTTGGTGTACACATCTACCTGACGCACTATATGATTCAGGTACCGATGCTTTCTGATCAGTGGCCAGAACTAACGGATTGGCAACTGCAGGTAATACAGTGTGTCAAATTTTATCACTATCGGTTTTGCATGCGAAGGGATTAGAGTGTATACGTTGCAAAACTATAGTCATGTTGATTGTCAGCGTGTTGGATAAGTTGGATATCTGTTTTCAGTCATTTCTGGCAGCGACGGTGTTTGTCTTTCTGGGTGCTCACTTGCAGTTCACTACATCAAGACTGAGTTTCCCCTTGGCGAGACTGCTGTTTGAAATTAAACATAGTGTTTGTGTTCCAGATTATGCCAAAATTCATTGATGATTTAGATAAATAGAATTCCTCTTTCTCATCAAACTTTCAACATCAGCATCATGCTGGCTTCAAATGGTGATATATTACTTTGATTCAAATAGTTAAACTTGAAAATAACTGATACAAATTCGTTTTCCGTACAAATAAGCAACCCTGTTTGTGAGCTACTAGCGTGGATTCGTTGGCTGGCGAACAACGACGGTGAGTAGCCATTTATTAGTTGGAAAATAATTCATGCTTCTCGAATTCAGAAATAATTAAAATGGTTCATTGTTCTGAGTTGCTTCAAGCGGTCAATTTTTGACGATTTTTGAGGATTCCAGCATGAAATTTCCGGAGCAGCCATCCCTTGGATCATTTGGTGGATCGCATATGAGACAGTGGGATGGGTGGGTAACAGAGTCCGAATATGACGTTTCCGAGCTCCTGGCATGACTTAGTAGCCCATCTGGTAGAGCGATTGCTGCGTTTTGGCATGGTGTTTCTGTCGCTGATCGGAATCCAGTCGAAGCCTTGACTTTTAACAATTGGTTCTCATTTAAAATTTCTAAGGAACCGAGAAAGGTGTACTCTATGGTTTGTAACAAGAACCTGGTTACACACACATTTGTATAAACCAGTTTTAAGAAACGTGACTGATCGGCGTAATCTAATGTAAGTGCTGAATTGTCGCGGAATTGATTAATGTCAGACTAAACACTTCACATCTGATTGCAACTTGCACAGTTAGGTAGAACTTACAGTTATATTTTCGTTTCGGTTGTGTTAAGGCTCGTTGGTAGTGGTATGTCCTTGCCACGGTCAGGATTTGAATATCGACCACACCTTCAATAAGGTTACTTTGTTAACCTCTGCTTCAGCGACTTGACATTAGCACTACTGAATCATCATATGCGAATACTTCAACACTTTTGCTTGTGGGTAAAACTGAATTTGCCTAATCGTTTCGATAGGAGACGCACTTGGTACCTGCTAATGCCAATGAATTAGAGAGTTCGACTTGACTCAGATGTCCTAATCAGGGGTTATCGATTGGGTTTGACCTGATTGACTTCGTATATATATCTATATATATGCATTCCTTTTTTGACGACAAGGTATAAACCAAGTTCTGCGTTACACATCAACTTTCCATACTTGCTTAGCTGACTACTTTTCACTTCGATGTTTAACTGGCTGAGCGTTTTCTGCTTATGACATTACACTGTGTGAACCAAGAAAATGCGAGTACAGAGAGAAGATATAACGGAATTATATCAGACGGTCTCTGTATATGCGTGTTTTTGGAAAAAAACTGAACAGAGAAGCTAAGGAAGTAGTGAGTGCAGAAACCACTGACTGCGGCACACTGCCATCCCAGATAGTGTTTCCAACTACCAACTTGAGTAGTCATGGGGTCCCGGACAGGATTCACTTTGCGCAAATTGTGGTCCTGTTCTCGCTTAATCACTTCGTGGTCTTATCCAACCGTTTCTGGTCTACCTAAATATTACCCGTTATGTCAGTCACCCAGCTGGCATGCGTAGTATGTGACCCACCCATTTCATACGGTGCAATCTGGCTATTGGACAAACTGACTGCGTAATTTGGGCATTAAGAAATACGGACCAATGAAAGACCACTTTGCTCATGCGGTCATCCCATTTGACAAGGGTTAACTGACAGGAAACCCGATGGCCAAACACAGCAAATCTATTTCGCCGAGACGGTCGCGATTAGTCGTCTTAAGCCAGCATTGTGTGTACAAAAACAATTATATGTAAGCCCTAGACTCCCACGGATCTAATAGTTTTGCGTTGTTGTTATCTATTCAGTTTGCTATTTTATTTTTTCACCACCCACCCCACTAGTATCATATATATCTTCATGGTTATTGTTATTTGGTACTGAAGATGCAATGCAAAATGCTGGCATCCACCGCTGTCCGTCTTCTTACTGCTTTGTTCAAATCTATTTATGTTTGTTGCTATCAAATCACGTTTCCTAATCTCAGAACGAAACAGATAGCACGCAGACGTTATATACCTTCTTCTTTCGCAACAATCGGACATCTTTTCAACACTGCAGACGACAGGTTGACTATTCTCTCTGATATTTCAACAAATTTATTACAGGTTTGGGAGGTGTTTTTCTCAAGCATTTGAACTCGTCCACGATCTTCATCTGACTGCCTGTAAGAGAGGGCGTAAGAGTAGGAGTGTCCCAGTCTTTAAGCAGCAGTTTGCATTTTGATATTTTGGTATCCCTTACGAATCCCTTACGTATCCCTTACGAATCGGCTTGGTCCTTCATGTTGTTCAACATGTCCGGCATACTTTCAGAAGAAGAGACATTTAGGGCCATATCGTTCGCATTTGCCACATTGGTCAGCTTAGTACTGGAAAGCCCATTGGATCCCTCAGGCTTACTTTGCAACATGTCGTCCCTAAAAAATGAACATGCACAGAAAGGCCAGGCGCTCTTGGCAAAAGCCACTAGAAGTAGTGTACACCCAAGAACGCAAGCACGGTGAGCATATACTAACCTTCGCTGACTCAATCCTTTGCAAGTGAAGCGGCTTCAAAGAAAGGTGTGGGTAGTCGAGCAGAAGGTAGCATTCGGGTCTAAAATGATGACGACTATCGGTTGCCTGTAAGAGAATGGACGCTTCAAAACCCATTGAACAGTAAATATGCGATCCATGAGCCCTCGTATTGACCTAAATCTTGCCTGTTCGTTGGGTATCTGTTTTTCAGTATGTGTAGTAAAACAACGCTATATGAAATCAATCAGTAATGTGGGTGTAATATAAATCGGCCTGGGGCTTCTATGGCATTCACTCAGACCTCGAACCGTTTTGGAAGATGGGGTTTACCGTTATTAGGCACCAATCACTATATGAAGACAAAATACCGCTGCCTGTTGACGATTGACTACTGCATGTGGGCTTCTATAAATTTTACTTTTACTTCTGTTGGTCCAAGGAAAGCATTCCACTCTTAGATATAAAGCTGTACTGATTCTGTTTTTAAAGACTGACGAAGAGCTGTTGAAGTTGGGTAATTAGTTGGGGGCCTGTCTGTAGACCACGTGGATCTTTAAAATGTCGTCGATTATCAACATATTGGCACTTGAATTACTGATAAGTAATTTGGCAGATTTGATAATTTAGAAGAGATCCATTTGCAAAAATTCTGGAATTCGGCTGGCTTCGAACCGGCGACAGAAACACCATGCCCAAATGCGGCAAGCGCTCTACCAGCTGAGCTACGAAGCAACTCTGATGTTAACGCGGGTGTTGTCGGGTTGACTAGTGAATACATTTTTCGGCCAATAAAGCATACTTTTAAGCCTTCTCAGATGGTATCATGAACAAACACTTCACACCCTCTACCTCTTCTCTGAAGATGGCCGCATAACATCAGTCCTGCTTACATTGCGTCTTGTTTGATTGTTCATATGTGAAGAGGGTGACGTAGCGGCTGACATATTCGTCGTAAAAACGTAACTTGGAGAAAAGCAAAGCAACCTTTTCCCGCCACGAATTTGAACAGAAAAGTCACAAACAGTTTTTTGCACAGTGTATCTCTCAGGCACATTTCGTTACATCTCATCAGGTACATACTGCAGTCTGTGGGTTTATATAGCAAAGTTCAATGGGCATTGTGAAGCAAAACAACAAAATCAACAACCACACCAACACACGTACACTCACACACATCCATACACATCAATTACCAGGGCAATCTTGTACTGACGAACAAGTCTTTCTGTACGCAGTTGGGTGGCTTCCATTTGCTAATTACTACCGCCTCCGCGAACCGGAGAAGCCTTCGATTTTTTTGTTGCGTAACGTATCCGAAACGCCTTCTCCAGGTTTATTTGGGGTCGATAAGTCAAAAGGTGTCGGGCGATCGATGATGCTGGTTCTCTGTGACTTGTTACATTCTAACTTGAGCCCGGTATTGTTGTATCCATGACTGTTTTGCGAACTCAAACTGGAATGTGTTCGTTGACCCGATTACGTAATTGCCGCTTCGTTCTATCTATGTAAGTGGCCCGGCACTCACACGAAAATGCCCATTGAACTTTGCTATATAAACTCACAGACTGCAGTATGTATGTGGTGAGATGCAGCGAAATGTGCTCAAGAGATACATTGTGCAAAAAACTGTTTCTGACTTCTCTGTAACTTGGAGGAGTCAAGCTCCACTTCTGACGAGGATATGCACGGAGTATAGTGTTTAGTATTTGGAAATCTGAAAGTTCATCAGTAGTAGAATAAAAAATTAGCAATGAATGGCATCATACTAGAATAGTGAATACCAAACTGCACGCCAATAATGTGGTGCACTAATTGTGTCTACGCTGTATCCATTCTGCTTTTAGTGAAAGCGTATCTAAGTAATTTAACTTTCAGTTGTGCAAAGCAACTCACTTTAATCTTACACATATTCAATCTCAGGGTTCCACAAATGGACTTACCTGGACAGTTTTATCTGAACATCATATCAAGCTCGTTGGTCATCCGAAATTCTACTGGGGCAAAGACGGTGAAAAATTATGGGAGTTGACCTCTACCTCTTGTATCAATGGAAGCACTGAAGTGCGTTCGTGGCGTTTCCTTCGCTTGCAATTACTGCCCTCCAACGGTCGTTGTGAAGCAAGTGGAATCACGTTGCCAAGAGCGAACAGTCTGCCTTTACGCGGTATTGAATTCTTCGGGACTGTCACCAAAGTTTTCATCAAGGCTGACAAAGTGAGAACAGGGTTGTTGATTTTCGATTTGCATTATACAGTTACATAAAAATAGCTATATTACTGATCGGCTATCGCTGAATCCATCGGCCTCTTGAATTCATTGTTATCATTTTAATCTGAGGCGTAGAAAGGTTTGAAAGTTAGTTACTATGATTAGCTTATCTTCCTTGTCAACAATGGTCCATTCACCCGTTCCATTCTCCGTTATTTCTGCTTGATTTGTTGACTGTCAGCCATTGTAAACTTCGACTGTTTACCCATACTGAATATATGCACGAAATTTCAGTCAGTTATAGGAAATTCAAATATGTGAAGTTGATTCAAAACGAATTGGACTTTCGTAACCGTTTGCCAATTAACGTAGACAGATGTACAACCACACGTATTAACCATCAATTCGACAATGCTAAGATAAATGTTGAGGTAGGCGAATGAAACCGTAAAACGTCTTCGAGAGATTCAGTATGTTTGTTCACAGAATTCCATTCACAGCCTAGTGAACTTTATGGAAACATTTCTACGCACGACATTTTCCAAACTATCAAACCCCATAGGAAGTTCTCATTCAGACTTTCTGGCGAACGATAGGACTATTGTGAAACGTACCATAAAACTTCACAGTACCGTAGTCACAGTGCCAACGACGACCTACATATAGGTGGCTGGCGACAATAGTTGAAATTCTAAGCTGTTACAGCCACATACCAGGTCGTTCATTAACAAGCTTTCTCCGGATGGAAAGGAATGAAGATTCAAAGTGTCTTTTTTGAACCTATCAAACTAAATCATAAGCCTACTATGTCGACAGAAGCTACTTACACGTCGGATTTATCCGTGTCAAAACCGATTGTCCAATCCAAAGAACACGCCTGGATCGGATGACAGATTTTAGACTGTAGTCGATCAGTTCAAACATGGACGTTAATCCACTGTATAAGTTATCGGATCACATTCCAAGCCCTCTCCACACAGGTCACTAGACGTTTATTTCTTTTAGAAGGCTGCTGACATAAATCCTCGTTAATTGTTTGTTCACAATGTTTTTATTCTGTACTATAACTGAGAAGAAACGCATAGGCAAAGCTGTTGTTCTGTACATGCACGAGAATCTGTTGATTTCTTATTTCATTTTCCGTATGTTCACAATTCTTCCAATCATCCGAAGAAAGCACAAAACGAAGCCTATGCTTATTTGAGTCAGCTCAGATCCGGAACCTTTGTAGTACCTGCAATTCCCATACCCATATGTGACCGAAATTCGTACACTTCTGCAGACAAGGTTTACCACGAACACTGGCCTCATTTGAATTTGGATGACCCAGGAACGAGTTCGCAGATGATATCACAGGATACACATGGCAAGCCGTCGACCAACCATTCAACTGGCATTCATTCTGAGCCACCGCTTTTGGGAAAGGTGGTACGCGAGCTGAAGGATGGCTACGTATCAGTGCAGTGGTTGACAGGATATACTGATCAGCTGTTTAGCTGCCGATGTCAAAAACATCAATCCCCTTCCGTGTATGCCATGGGAGCCAATGTAAGCCCGATCTCATTTGGCTGCACGTATTATTGATAACATATTTGTGGAGGTTTATCCAAGTTGTTTTTGACCCGTGGTAACTAATTACTTCAATTGCATCTTGCAACGCTTACATGGGCCATCGGCTTCAGTAACTTCCAGGTCAAATCTGTGGCAAACTTTTGATGGAAGATAGTATTAACTCAGACTTATTGACAGTTTTATAGTGTGCTTTTTTAGAGAACTATTTGAAAGGGTGTTTGAGTGGGATCTGTTGTTACTTCCATTATCATTAAAACCAACAACCTTAAATCATGCACTACACTCAACTGGTACATGATTTTGAGAAATGTATCTCTCCTCTCAGACAAAAAGAAAACCTTTTCGATGGCCGTAATTCTCGCCCGACGAATGGACAGCACACACCATATAAATACTCCGTACGGAGATTGGTTGAAACAGAAATCTAAAATAGTAAATCTTTTCAGATGACTACATAACAAATTAGTAATAACAATAAATATAATACAGTTATGCAGTCAATTCAGACTGGGGGCAGTGAACATGGGTACATTTTGACAAGCTGTGGGATTGGGTCGAACTTAAAAGTAAGGGAATGAATTTTGAAAATGAAAATAAAGAACAACTGTTGTGAGCTGATTAATTTGGTCCATACCATCTGTTGCTGTCCAAAACACCAAATGAAGGTGATGCGGGACAGTTTCAACGATAGAAAGGCAATCAATCACAGCCACTTCTAATCGACGGACACTCATAAAATGAACGCAAACCTTCGAGTTTCAACATAACTAATTTGATGAGGAGCCTCATTTTTGGTTAAATGAATGGTGCTCACCGGTGAACCTGTTGCCGCTGCTCAGTAAAAGTAAACTACGATGGCTAGCATGGGCCGTCAAATGCACTGGGCTCATTCCGGCATTGGTGATGGCTGGGGTAGATAGTTGAGCACAACCGAATTAAACTGAATATACTTTTCGACTGTATACACATTGTCAGAGTCGACTGTTCCGGCGATTCGAAGAAAAGTCAAACACCTTAACGTGTTCATAGATATTCTGATGAATAGAATTTAACCGATCGTGTTTAGTTGTAGCATAAATATCGTCATCTACAGGGTTGTGATCTTGTCAACAAGGAGACGTGTGATTCTGATATGCCCTGCTGTTCATTTTCCTCCATGTTCAGTTCCATTTAAGGTTTTGACAACACCGCTTTGTACTCACGTAATAGATTCAGTTGCAAAAATTTTGAGTCTCAGCTGACTCTGAAACAATGACAGAAAGAGCATGCGCAAGGGCGGCAAGCGTCGTGTCACCTGGACTAAAAGTCACCCGGGGAGCTCTGAGCTTTCACATTTGAACCCACTTACTCGCCCAATCCACCTTATCATGTGCAATCTTATCAAATGTTCCGGGTGCTTGGCCGATTCTGGCCGTGGGCGTTCGCAGGTCCTGGTGCTGATGAGACCAAACTAGGTCAAAACAGCCGACCACCACTTCGCTGGCGGTCACTGGGATCAACTGTTTGGAAAAAAAAACATTTTCAACCCTCTCTGCTGATTGCTTGCTCGTTTGCAACCCAACCATAAAACGGTTGATTGATTTCGGCCTATGCGTGAAAAAAGCACACCAGCGTTATGTCCTTATCATCCACACAGCGGTATTCTCTCCAGGTCCGCTGCATGACAATTAACATAAGGTAAACAATCCCACCAAGAATTACGGGTGACTGTCGGATATACTACTTACTCGTCGTTAACCGAGCTTACGGTGTACTGTGCTCAGAGTTGACAGCCCAAAGCATCCTGGCATTTTGTTTTTGAGAGTGTTGCGTGCATTCATGTTCCGTCAGTTACGGTCGTCGTATCATAGCTGCTGAATTGAGATTGTGTGCCCATTTAACCGAGTACTCAATAGCCTGACCCAATCTGATCCCGCACGCAAGACTTTTATGCACGGGCTAGTCTTAGCTCAAAATCAGCCTCAACCAGTTAGACGTGTTGGTGACCGTCGGCTATGTTGGGTTCAGTAAAACTGCGGCAATGTCGACCTATCTTTGGGTACAAGCACTGCTGAGTTTATCCGTTCAGTCTAGCCTGCCATGACTTTGAGTGAGTTATCTTCCCACGATTGAACCAGTTTTCGTTCACACAACGCGCTCAACCAACCCGCATTTCGTGCCTTGCTTCTTCAACATGGTGTGATTGATGACCACTTACTTGATGGCCCTCGTACTTTCACTGAATGGCTATCCGTGACTACTGGAAACCCAGCACCCGACAGATGCTTATAGAGCAGTGCTAACGCGAACACTTCAAATGGATAATGGTTTACTCAACTCAGCCAAATTGTAGACAACAAGTCAAGTACTTCGTAGGTATTCAATTCTTAAGTACAGCAAAAAACTACGTTTCTGTACAAGTAGATGAGAGTTCGTTGTTCCTGGTTCGTTGAGGACGACTTTCTGTTGCCCCCTTGTGTTCTTTACTAGAATACTGTTGGCCTTAGTAACTGATTAGAAACAACTGTGTAATACTGCCATCTTAAAGGTTTTTAATCAGCTTCGAAAGAATTATGCAGTTTACCCATCTGACTGACTGGTAGTCTGTAAGACAGTTTAATTATTTTGTAACAGCAGGAAGTTAAGTTGGTAAGGACCTGTCTTAAGTCCGAATTATCTAGTATTTGGATGTTTGTAAGTTATCCATCACTCCGAAACTACTCATGAGTAGTCGAACGGAAATACGGATTAAGAGACTAGACATCTTACAGCAAGCTTTGGGTATTTTGATCAATGTATGCGAATTTATCCTACGTTAACCGTTTCAACTTTAAATCTTTGTGATGACGTTCAACGGAAATCGATCACTCGAGTTGAACTTTCTGCCACAAAGTATTTGTTGAGTTAATGGTGATACGAGTCTATGAGTTGATCGTTTTTTCCAAACTGAATCACTTTAGCAACGTTTTGACCTTCGAATACCTTCTGAAGAAGAAGTCCGATTACGGCTGAAATTGTTACGTGAATCCCATAGAGTTAAACAAGACGCAGAGAATCCAGGTGAGTTATTGGGCACTCACTCACGTGGGTAAATTAGTTTCCAGCAGCTCAGCTATGTACGAATATGCAGCAAATCAAGAAGTGAGCGTTTCAACCCCAGACACAGGCGTAAAAGACAGACACGAAGATCACAACGAATGCCTCTCAAATGAGCATTCCTTGGTGAGTTTACATCTGTTGTAGTTATCGTGTTTACCGTGATGCGCAATAATGTTGAGTTTCGCTAGATGATAATGGAATACTAGTTTTGCTATTTTTTACTGGCAGTGCGGGTTTTTTGTTCGCCCTCAATAAGTAACCATAAATATATTTAACGACACTCGTTGCTGAAAAGCCTGATTGTTCCAATCTACAAGTGATCAATGAACATTCGAACTATGATAGCCATCTGTTACCAAAATACCTAGTCTGAATTTATACAAGCGATTAACAAGAGGACGGGGCAATTCGCATAAATGACCAACGTTTGGTATCACGTTTATGGTAGAGTGGCTCCCAAATAAAGATCATTCACGTTGGAACACACCAGACAACCGATACTCACTCTGTAACACACAGAGTGTGAGTTCAATCGTCATATTTTTTCACCAGTGATATACTTTTCGCTCACTGTTGCAGAAACTCCTTTGGAACTTAGCATCACATTTCAACACAGAGGTAGGCAACTACTCATCAAGTGAGATACATTCATTTTAGCAGGAGGTATTCATTGGTGAACAGTCAACAATCAAGGAATGATAGTCATGATAATATGTTTTGAATGGTTAAACCAAGGAACTTATCACTGCAGAAATGAAGTTTACACAAAACACAGGAATCCCTCTGGTGTTATTATAACAAGATACTCATTATGTGGACTGCAAGAAATTCGTTAGCTTCATTGTGTAAGATCTCACTTAGATTAATACGGAACTTTCTTAAATATATTCTAAATTCAATATGCTTCTTTTGAATAATCTACACAGTTAGAAAAAAGTGTATTCACCACCCTTTGAGCATAGGAAGTAAATGTATTCATCATAATATGTTGTCACCGAGAGAGCTTTTACAGTTTTAATGACTGATAGTATGGTTTATCCTATCCAGTTTCTACAGATATCCATAGCCTATTTCGATGATGACTGCCTTTCGATTTCTGAAATTACAAGGTTCACTTGCCGTTTCAGTCTGCCACCTTTAGTGACCTCAACATGTACACACGCTGTTGAAATGTTGGTATTGATATGTTCGCCGAGCTTGGCATTTAGGTTGCAAACGTTTCAGCACTAAGCAAAGTGACATCATCAGTGCGTAAGTGTTCCAGCCTATAGTTTTTGAACGTATACTTTTAAGCTGAAAAACTATAGGTTGAAGCACTTACGCACTGATGATGTCATTTCGCTTCGTGCTGAAACGTTTGCAGCCTAAATGCCAGGCTCGTCAAACATACCAATACCAGAACAATCAACCCGAGCCACGAACAACACCACCACTGTTCACGACTATCCGAAAAGCTGCTGAACTTATTACTCACTTAGGTTATCCCACTAATTCCTATTCACAATGAATCTTACGGCACCGATACTGTTTTCATTTGTAGTGACCAGATGTCATGTAGCTTCAGAAGGTTAACCGAGAGTGTCACCTTGATAACTGTGATAATATAGTACTAATTGGATAAAAAGATAGTATTTTTCTAACGGGCTTCAACGGATGTCCACTATTACATCTACACTGCGTATCCCTCATGATCCGAAAAGCAATGCTTCTACCTAATTTTCCTTAAAGTAACACGATGGAAAACTTCTCGTGCATTAAACTTTTGATTTAAATGTATCTTTCGATCAGCAGCCCTAAAATAATCATTGGCTATTGGGTGAAATGTCAGTTTCGGTACACTCCTTGATGTTTCTCGGGCAAGCGATCCTCATAATCACGTGCTTCTCTTGCCACACATAGTCCACTTATATTCACAAGAGATAAGTGGAGAACCACAATGGGCTTGTTTTTTGTTTAAACCACCAGTGATAACTACATTACTGGCACTTCTAACATCCGAACGTCCAACAATTTGCATGACAGTAACTTGTCGAAATATTTACATTTTCAATGACAGTGCGCTGGCTAGTAACAGTCATAAGTGAAACTTTTAGATCGCACGCTGGGAAACCAAAGCTGCTGACTGTGGCCTATTATCCTATGCAAGTTTAAATTCTCCTATGTTCAATACGATTATAAGTATTTCTTACAGGTAGTTTACCCCCCATCATACGGTTGGAGCGACATTTCTTTAGCTGTCACCGAATAACTTTGGTCGCCTTTGTTATGTATTCTAGATTGGATTCATAGCGTTAAAAATAATACCGACTTCTTATAAAACGTCAGCTTGATGAAAAAACTAGGACACTAATTACGGAATGAAAGGCAGTTGAGTGCATACTACTTTGTCAATCATAATACTACATTCAGCAATATATCCACATTACCTGTTCCAGAACCATATGTAAGACGAGTACTCTTACGTGGCGCAAGCGATTACCTGTTTTCAACTTAAAAGTTTCCTAGCTGTACTTACTTAATCGTCAAAACTGACCAGCTAATCAGCTAGTCCGTTTACATCGAGTTGCAAAACATCTCCATTTGATGGATCAGCGAAAAATATTCAATTTGTAAGGTTTAGGTGTTAAAAAGCGCATGTCCTAGATTAAACGGCTAAATAGTCGTTTCTCGTTTTCCATCTATCCTTTGGTACTTTACAACTTCTCGCCTAAAAGTTATCCTAGTTTTTCAGTACGGGCTACATTAGAAAGAAGAACAAACAACACGTCACCAACATAATGTAACTGAAAGTACAATCGGTGAATGGAACCTTGTTTTATCTATAGCTAAGCACAAAAACCGAACTGGATACAGTGACAAGATAAAGGGTAATGTTCTGTGTTTCGCGATAACTGGGAAGCCTGTTCATTAGATGTCGTTAGACTTTTGCTCCTACACATTTCCATAGAAAACCCTTGTTGACGTTGGCACTAGATCGGTTGTCATAATCCCAATGTACGTTTCTGCGTGATTCCGGTTCAGTCAGTTTGCTTGAACCCAAAACGGCTAAGTTCTGCAGTGTTGCTAATTCTTCGTTTGTTAGCAGACTATTTCATGTTATACCTTATAACTTTTCATATTGCGACAGTCACTTATAGAATCGATTGGTTTAAGTTTCTCCCAAGTGTTTTTTATAACGCATGAGAAGTCGGAGAGCTGGATGATAGACCTTAAACACGATTGAAAGATGCTTATAGTTGTCACATCTAGGTGTACATTTTAGCCAATCCATTCCAAAATGAAGTGATAGATTGGACTTTCATCCTTCCTACATCTCATCAGTAGTACATAGCCCGGTCACGACATAGGATTTGGATTGCCGTCCACCATATTTCGGTCAACCACATTGAGCACTTCACCATTTGCTTCACAAGGTGCACGGGGGTGAAGTATCACGTGTAAACTCACAGCCACATTCACCTGTGAATTAAACTCGGTTTGCCCAATCACCTCGAGTGGACATAGCTAACCTCAGTCTACAGTCCTGTTGCCAAGACTTCATGATTAACTGGAGATTACATATTTAAACTTGCCTAGCAGTGTTGAGATCACTGCTAATTAGGCGAGAGTTTGGTTGACAAAAACTGATATAAATTCCGGGAATATTGTGGTGGATTGCCAGGCCGGAGGTGCGAGTATTCAAACACTCGGCGGAATACCTCAACGCGGAAGGCAGGTACGTCCACAAACTCTCAACGATCGGATGGCGGACAACGGGAGCAGTCGGATGAGCCATTGCTCGATCGGAACGGACCAACGGGCGAGACATGGCAGGCAAAATAGAATGGATGACGAAATCGGAGGCTCGATTATTCCAACACTCGGGGGAATATCTCGACACCACCGTGGAATACGATCAAAGCCCATTGTGGATAGATGGAGAACAACACGAGCGACCGGACGAGCCATCGCTCAACGGAATCGGACCAATGGACGAAGAATGGTAGGCGGAAAACCCCCCGATAGATGGCGCCGATCACACACCTAAACCGGGCAGAAGTGCACACGACGTGTGAACGGAAACCTGGGGGTGTTGTGGACTGGAATGCTGACTCATAAACGCGAGCGCGCGCGTAGCCTGTGAACTAGCGTGTTGGACAATACAGATTGTGCTCTATTGGACGCCTTTTCGCTACAATATCAAGTTATACTACGTAACTTGAGACCTTGTCTTTTCAATGAAGTTATCGATGGATATCGCTTTTTCCTACCTTCGTTTGTATCGAATGTAAACAATTTAGATCGCCTCCGTTTCTACACTGCTCACCAAAATTTAGCATCCGATCGACACACGACGCCACAGTGGCACTCATACGCATCACCAAGTCTGATCCGCCGAAGAAATCATTTGAAAATATGATTTTCCCCAAACAGGTTGTAAATAGCTATGAGCAAAGGGTACAAATCGCCTTCCAACGAACACATTATAACGTATTATATTATTATCATACTTCACTTTTACTTTTCTTCTTCCCGGACCAATACACCAAGAGTGACTTGCAAACGCATTTGAGTTTGAATGAAAAACCCCAACAGTGAGCCAGCGGAGTGTTTCGACAACATGACCTACAAGGTAATTACTATCATGTTTGCTTGACAGGAGAATCGGAAGTGTAACTAAGCAAACAGCACTTACCACTGAATTCGACTGCTTACACTGATAGTGCTTGGTTAAAGCAAACCCTGACTTACGGCACACTTCTTTACTAAATGCCCTTTCGATGGCATCTAATACAGACTGCTGTAGAGTTACAAGCTTACTGTTTTGTTTATTCAGCATAACACGAAATTACCTTTGGATTCCAGTACTTAATTCGTCAGTTACGGGATACAGCCAACTGCTCCTTCACGTTTAGCAGGTCTATTAATGATCTCATCGTCATGTTTTGGCTCGTGGAGGCCTCAAATTTCAACAATCCGATTGGTCCAGTTAGCCGCTCGAAGCACACCGGAAGTTTATTTCTTCAAGTTCCCGTAGACGTTGAAGAGCGTCAGTAGCCGATCACCGAAAACGGGAGTGCATGCGGCTTCACGTAGCCGTGGCTGATTATGGCTAACTTTCGAGCGTGTCGTAGGTGCTGGGTTCTGGTTCAGCGATTCGATATCAAGCTGTCGCTATGCTGCACGAAACAGCTCGACCATTGCATTGCATTGTAGAAATGCATCAAATTAAGAGCAAAACACTGCTATTGAAACGAAGGTTCAACTTGTTTCAGTGAGGTATTATAAATTTAACAGGCGATGTAAAGTTTACCACTAAATACTCATGCACAAAATTACCTTAATTTATTTGAGACGCTTCATGGAGAAACAACCAACTAGACGAAGAATGACAGATGTGTTGAGATTTCGAACGCTTGTGTAACAGTTCTACTGAAAGTCGAAAGAGAGAAGATGCCGCGAGACGTTAACATTTTGGTTAACTTTCATCAGCCGCTAACGTAAAACCACAAAATGTTATACAAGCTGCGCATAACTACAACAAATAAGCGTACCGACGAAATCCTTCCGCTCGTTTGGGAGCTAATGATGCTGTCGATTCTGCACTGCTCATCATACGTGTCAATTTTTGTATGCAAAAGGTGCAACAAACCCCTGTGACATGGGATTGATTGCACCAGCCGTCACAACAAGACTGTATTTTAACATACTGCTACCGCGTGCACGTCTCATAAACCTGTTGGGCTAAATTGGATGAACTTGCAGACATAGTCACTCACACCAAACGGACCAACGGATGGGGACGTGAATCACAACCTCCTAGTCCTCTGGATTGGGGGTTGGAAGGAGGTTGAAATATTGTTCCGGACTAAGTACGAGATCTAGTACACTGCCACCCACCCACCGCCTTACGGTATGCGCCTTTGAGGCAAAGGCTTTAATTGAGAACCCCAATAGTTCTCCTACCCAAGTCTGGAAGTGTCTACAATATTTCAACTTACATGCAACCATGAATATTTGTAAGAGTACCAATTTCATGCTCCATCCATTGCCTCAGTTTAAATTGAATAGCCCAATCTGTTACATATTGCAGGGTTGATAGGTGAAATCGTGCTACTGCTGATCCTCTCCCACTGATCTATTCAATTTAGCCCTCAGACCCCTACTGACTCACATTCCTATGAATTGCTCTAATGATCTCACAACGGATACAGCCAATCAAAGTAACCCCAACCCAGTAAGTTTTATCTTCTGCCACCCAGCCTCCAGTCTCTTTCTTTCCTTACTTATGTCTAGAATATAAAACAATACAGAAGCTTTCAAAGCTCACACTCTGAAACGGGTACGTCGACATACCGCTGTCGTACGAACGTTAGATTCGGTGAATGTCTGTGTCTACTGCATTTGGAATTCTAGAATCCAGAGCTGTAGTCAACGTTTTTTCCGCTCGATACGAGTGACTTCACAACCGCCCCTAGTCGTCTGACTGAAGGAGGTATATTCCTTAGCACGGCGGCCGCATTTGCGTTTGTGGACTGGATTTACCTAAGCAGCAGACGCTGTGACATCCGCTTAGCAGGTTCTGTTAGAACCAGTTCCAAACACCAAACCCTCAGAAATCTTTTTGTTCTGTCTACTTATGTTCCAGCTTACTGCTGTGACATCGCTGTCAAGGACTTCCTTTACGTGGATCTGGCTGCTTTTCTTAGGTAAACAGGTAGCCCTGCCGGAGATATGAACGTCCAGGTAGGCTGCCTTGGTGAGACAGAGTTAACTCTGGGTAGCAGGACAGGGCTGGCATCACACCGTTCGAATGATGATGGGCGTCTGTTACAAGGATACGCCGATCACGGGTTATCTTTTGTCGCCATTAGTATCTGGACATCTCACTCTTCATTGCTATACTATCCAGCATGAGACTTCTTTCGAGGTAGTCCGTGCAGATGTTAGTCACAGATTTGGTGGATCCATCCAGGACTGTTTTCATTGTTGAAACACACTTAGAATCCGATAATGTGTTGGTACGTCATCGTTTTCTTCTTACTTTGCTGGTCAACGTCTCACCAACCGCAACGACTGACTGTCGATAAACTGACTAGACCGTCGGTAAAACATAAGTATAAGCTTATACCAGAATGCATACTTATCAGTTTTAACTTCAAAGATCTCAATAATTGGTGGACCAAAAGATTACCGGTCATGAAACGTCATGATGTTCTGTGGAGTAAACAAACTTTGAATATCAAAGAATTCCCTAGACATCAGGTGGAACATTTGTCAAAGCATTTCATATATGAAGTTTAGGGGGAATACGCGTAAATGCTGACGCGTAACCTGATCGTCGGTTTTACGGCTTGGGTAACAGGGAAAGTTATTCAAACGGAAACCAATTTTGTTTTGGACAAACTTATCCATATTACTAGTGCAGTGGAGTTGAGCGATCGTAACATACTACTCATACAACTGCTATTCAGTAGTAGGATCGGAGCATATATTTTGACATGGTACAAGCCGCAGGAAAAGTGCAGGAAGGAAAATCAGAGTGCAGTATCACCTATAGGAGTCCCTGCTACTTGATGAAACTGAGCATTGACGTCTGCGGCAGCCGAGACGGTCTGAGGCTGAATACCGCGTGCAAATGAGTGATTTTGTTTCAGGTTTTGTTTCAGGTTTTGTTTTGTTTCAATGCTTAACCCCTGTATTGCTTGGTCGAATAAATAACCCTTGTGCCATCCGCATTCTTGGATCACAACACTAGTCCAGAACGTCCGTCTGTCAGTGAAGCTATCAACGAGGTAGACGACAAACTCATTCATAATTAGTCCAGGAAATTAGACAGTTGGACGGAACACTTTCGGGATCAAGTTAATTGACCCTTTGCTTTTATTGATTTATTGCCATGAATTTGTGTGTTATCTTGATCAGTAGATTTAGAACAATCCGCGGTTGCATTTCAGTTCTCAAACGCAAAAGGGCCGCCGACCCAAATGACCTCGTGCCGAAACTGTTTTATGAAGATGAGACGACATTAGTTGTTTCATTTTGTTTGGACGACGAGAAATATCCTTTTCCGTTGATGTCACTCATTAATAGTTTCCATGTACGTAAAGGGAGTCATGAGCTCTTACGTAAACTGTGAATTGATCTCAGTCGAACTAGGGTTCCGACATCCACTACACTTCGTGGACGCACTTCAGCTCAAGATACAAATGTTGGGAAGAGCAGAAAGGAGGTCGGTTTGAATGATATTGTATTGATACCTTACCGATCGTACTGTTGATCAGCCATTGATGTTCGTCTTGATTATAAAGGTGGGTTCGCTTCAGTAGGTTGATCTACACTTTCAGAGTGACTTAAATTCGTCGACCTGTCGAGCAAATATGTGAATAGCGTCGGCGTTTTATTTGCATGCCTCTGTTAAGCTTGGGCAAAGCGGTAAACTGGCTGACAGTTTCAGCCCCAAGACAAACATGTTCAAGGCTGTCTACCATCGCCATCTTTGTTTAGTTTTATCATAGACAAACTATTGAAGAAATGCTCATCGTATTTACAAAATACCAATGTGGATCTTCTGCCTGTTAGAGGAGTGATTGTTTCGATTATGCTGACGACAAGGTGCTCGTATTTGACAGTTTTCAAGTTCAGTAGACAAGGCTTGAGGCTGTTTAACGTCCTACCAAATATTTCGGAATTTCGTCTCAAAATGCAAAGTGCTTCGGCATGACTGTGGTGATTGTGTACGTTTAATTTTGAACGATAATTTAATTGAGATTATTCACCCGCCGGTATACTTTGGAGGTTACATCATCAGTAGAGGGAGTGCAGGAAGTGAAAAAATCACATAGCTCAAGATATGTGATAACCTACTACATATCTCATGACACACAGACACCTCTCTGATGCTTGGGTTAGCGTATTTCAGACGACTGTAAGGTCTGTGTTGTTGTACGTCTGTGAAGACTGAACGCCCTATCACTGACCTCAGTTTTCTCTGACATCTGGCAGTGTGTAATGCCGACGGGTTACCAACGGTTACTTTAGGAAGAGGGTGTTTGGTAGTCAGTGTCAAACGCGTTCTTTCGTTCAACCGTTGAGCATGCACAGAATTAGATGGTTAGACCATTTGCCAAGGGTGCCATCTAGTCGTCTGTCACGCCGGGCACTTGCCGATGTCACGGCGAGATAAACAAATAATGACCTGATGTAGATAAATGAGATCAGCCACCAAGGGGTTAGCAGCAATCGATCGGGTTCCTTTGCCGGGTTACGACCTCGGCGAATCACAGAATCGGAGCTTGGAGACTGTAGGTGAGGCGCCGGTTAATCGACTTCAATAACATGAAGATTATTGTTGTTTGGCTGAATTTTGTATAAACAAGCGCACTTGATGACCCCCCTTTCTTTCATTTATAGCTTGGATTTTGACAGCAGGATGTAGGCAACTTATTGTCGAATGTATGTTTGTGTGTATGGTTGTTTTTAACAACTAGGTTACCGTATACCTCTATTTCTTTTCGAGCAGAAACTTACATTTTTCCTATGATTACACGGCGGTTAAGCACCAGCTGATGTACCGCTGTCACAGACGCTGCTGCTGCTGCTGATGATGACAGTGTTTGTCTTTCCTCTGCGTTTGCTGACTGGACGTGGGTACTTCAGTGTTTTTTTATCTGTTATCAGTCTAAAATGCGACAACTACAAATTACAAAATGTACAGACGTCAAAGTTTGAGTCACCTTTGGTAGCTGCCAGCGCAACAACAAAGCTGGATTTATGTTCCCGCGTGAACAGTTATTCAACAGTTTTTAATGTCACCTCTTTCTATATCTGATAGCTGATGTTTGATTTATGTTGTAAATAGACTTCCGGAATTCTTCTCAGAGTCATCTGCCTGTTGATTAGTCTGAGGTCATCGCACTGTCCGTTGCGTTGACCCTTCAGTTGTTCGTTCATTGGAGTTATAGGAAAGTTATAGATTGCAAGAAGCTGGACAAGTTTGTGTGGCGATGTTGTGCACTAAAGACAAGCTCTATCAAATACGAATAACAAATCTAGTGCTTCTTTCAGAAAGATGCTGACTGAAATGTCTGCGGGAATGTGACAGCTGCGATAAGTTAGGAGTTTATATAATAAACCAACATTTCCTAATACTCATCAGTATTCCCTATTCCCTTGTTTGTTACCCAAAGGACTGTGCTTTGGTACCAACGCGTCAATCACTGACGTCTTATCTTCTTCCTATGAGTCAAAATTGGCTTGCGGATGCCTTACTGCCAACTTTTAATCGTGTGTTGCCTTTCCTGTTCACTTCATACAGTCCGCAACTTATGCGTGATCCGCCCGTTCTAAAGCCTCGTTCATCCGGTAAGTTGCGAAGCTGAAGAGTTATTCAAAGTGGTCACTACCATTAATATTGCCAATAGTTAAGTCTATTTGCATGAACTATCTAAAAATGAATATCCATATATCTTTGATCAGGACTATTTATCGTTTAACCTGAGCCCTTATCGTGCAATCATTTGTTTCAATGCGTGATGTGTATTTTGGTTAACATTCTCACTGTGTTCTGTAGGTCAGATGGTGACTGCCACATCACAACCACAGCCTTCTTCCTCTCTTCACGTCGGAACCAAACAAGCCGCAGTAAGTTGTTCCGTCTGGTGCTCCTCCCACAACACATGCTAAGAACGTCTACTGGTAGCAGGTGTACACATGTGAGATTTACTGCCTTTATAATTTAGAATATTTTTAGGATATGCCAAGTTGCACACTGTGATCAAGCGCAAGCAGCCAATCCAACGGAATATCATTCACATCCCCATCGTGAGGAGAAGCATGTCTTCTATTCGACTACATTCGTAAAACCATTTGTTGGCTAACTGAAATCATTCAACTGCGACCCTTCCAATATCTAGCCTCAGTTTTCAAGACAGTTAACCCACTTTATATTGCGGACAGTGTGTAGACTTTTGTTATCTATAATGTCTAAAGTGATTACCACAACGGTGGCAGCAATAATGATATTAATAGTACTAGTAATGCTGATGATAATAGGGGCTGAAAAGTTTCATGGGGTTCGGCTGATATGCACTGAACATCATTCACGTTCGATAGCATCTTTCGAGCTCTGATGGCTTGCTTCTGTTGAAAATTGATGAGGATTGGTTTATAAAATCACAATGAGTAATAATAATGAAGTCTGCTGTGTACTGAGCAGGTGCAAATAAATACACTCATTTACGATTATCGTTGCTTGTCAAAAATCGAACACACATTTTATCCGGTTGTCTTTCTGAACCTAGTAATCTGTTGAAATGGAGACAACACCCAAGACATACACACTTTTCACGTACAAATTGTCCAAAAATTATGCGCAATAGAGCTTACACTGTGTGACTAGTTATACTAGGGGATCATATCGTGTGGCTCAATCTTAGCATGACTGCATCTGACCTTCGAGCCAGATTAGTGAACTACTTATATGTGTAGATGAAACATAACGAACTGCTGTCTGGACCGGCTACTGGCTAAACCTATGACCACATTAGTGAACCGATAATGTCAGCTTCTGGGCTACACCGTTCAGACGCTGTACGCTCCGACAATAACAGTCACTCGCGACTATCTGTCAACAAACGTTTCAATGAATGAAGGACAGCTCATGGTGTAAGCCAGTAGGCAGCATTGTATCCGAATGAACCAGTTATAGACACAACAGTTTCCTGGTACAGTGTGCTATCACAATTATCTTTCATCTGATAAACAAAAAAACTACGTCTAGTTGTTAAAAATATTTGCAAAGGAAAGGAAGACTGATTAGAATATATAGGTTTCACCTTGACAATTTAGCTGGTTCTTCCTAGTTTAAGATCATTCCACACGTGTCGTTACACCGTCAATAAGCTGTGCACCAACAATTTTAAGCGATGTATAGCGGTTCTCAATTACGTGGTTCCAAATTGTGTCATTTCCTTCTGTAATGACTGCACAGGTTTCATTTTGATAGATTTGTTATCAAAAATTGCTGCACTCATAAAAGCAAATCGCTGCCACCTCGAGGGCACTCTAGATGGTTTATTCATTGAAGCTGCTGGAATTGATTTACCTCGTTCTGCAAGCGTTCCCGGACAACTACTATGAATAGTCCACATTTAAGATACTGGGGTACTCAGACGCGGTTGGAAAGTGACTTCCTTTAATTGCTATCACATCTTTGCTTCACTTCTTTGTGGTGCCCACAGAGAACATAGTTTTGGGTTGAAGTTATGTTGCACTTCTGGTTGCTTTGAGTACAGCAAACCTACTATCTATCAGTTATACCTTCATGAAGGCGAACCTCATCTTACTTGGTTAAATTGATGTGCCAGGAAGACGCACTTAACCAATTTTTTTGACGAAACCCAGTCAGTGCAAGCAACTCTTCACAGTAAATCTATTTTCTTCAATGATGTCTCATAGTTGAATGTGAAACGGCGGAATCCTATCCTCATCAAACGTTCAGTTAAAACAAAGTCTTTGCGGCAATTATAGATTGTTTTGTCATACATTTGAGAGTAGATTTGACTCCAAGTTCACAAGCCGTTTTAGCATCTTGATCCATGAGCCGATATCTACAAAATGTTCCCTTTCCGTCGATGTGTTTTACTTTCGGGTATTTATTTTTCAAAGTATTAAAAGTGTGCATAGATAATCGACCAAAAGATAACAAAAACAAGCGATGGTTGGACTAATTAACAATGACTATCTCAATAAGTTCTCTAACAAACAGTTACCAAGTTTGGCGACTCAATACAAAAGGTGTGTGAAAATGAAAGTGCTCAGTCACTGCTCTACACATAGCAAGGGAATCTGAAAATGATCGTTGGGTATCGACTGAAGTAGGCATTTGGATAATATTTGAACCTGGGCAACATTAATTTCAATTTTGGTGAACCCTTACACACCGAAACAAACTTTAACAGTTTCCCTTTGGGTCATGGTATATGTTGATTATAATGTTGTATGAGAGGCAGTTTCGTTGTGAGTATTATACTACTCACGAGTAGTATAGTACCCACGAGTAGTATACCACCCACAGGCGACATTAAGAAACAAAAGGACAAGCTCCGAACGCCAGGGAGACGACGGACAAGAAGAGATTAATGGAATAATGTGTACGCGCTATGGCAGAAGTTCCACCAAGGCGAATGACAACGTACTGTCACCCGAAGTATGTGAATGCATGTCTGACGTGCAAATGAGTGTACGCGTTTGAGGTTTGATTTTTGACATGACATATACGGGGTTTCCGCAATAAACGAATCCTCAGGCCAAACGTCTTTTGCTGTCACAACAGTAGGTTCACTTTGGACTGACTGGAACTAGAAACGGAAATAAATGAACAGTGAAGATAAATTGCAAAGATCATTCCCGAACTCAAACTGAATGCCAGTTCTTAATTAAGGACGTCACATTTTTCCGTCATGCTTTGGTAACACATCATGACGCTGATCTGTGTACAGTAGATGAGACGTCGAAAATGGGAACGAAACCTTGGCTGTGAAAGTCATTGAAATCACGCTGATATGAGACGCTATCAACTGATCTAAGGATTTTAACCTCTTAGATCGACAGTTGCCGGTCATGGATCAAATTAGGCTAGCATTCGGGCCAACCTTTCGAATTGTGTGTATCGGTTCTACTACTGCATTCATTTGCACACAGCCACATTATACCGAAAAAACCAGCTCAGACAAAATCGTGCTCCCTGTCTTTTCTCCAAATTTCCAACAATTTCATTCCGACTGCGAAGATCTTAAGTCAACACTAAAGTTTTACCAAATGGTTGTTGCTTTCAGGTTGTTCCTAAATTACAAACTCCCAGTCGGTTTCTAGCATGTGCCAAGAAATCTCTATTGGAAGCCTATCCCTCTCACTCCTAACAGACCAGCTGTCCTCGGAAAATATTCGAAGTGGACACACGTGGCTAAACTGCAACTGGTCAAACGACACGTGGCTATCGGTTAAAATAGCCAGCTGGCAGACCATCCCAATACAAACGTAAGCTGTGAGACACCAGCGGTCTACGGCAATTGGAACACGATGTCATGACTTAGCCTGAGTATACATATTCGTATTGTTGAGCATGACCATGTTTAGTTGACGTACATCTATCGCCTACTGACCTGCCTTGGTTAGAAAACAATATAGTATAGTCCCTCGCATAGTTTGCAAACTATACTGCCGTGTTCTATCTGCATGCTTCACCCCATTGCACATTACGAATAATCGTCTGGATCTCCTTATCAACACAATGCTATACTGTTGAGATAGCCTGTGTACGCGTGGTCGCAATAGACTGACGCAATTGACTGCACATTTTGTAGATGATGGCTGTGCACAACGCGGACCGAACAGAAAATCACGTCGAATGTAGATCACGCGAACACAGGAACGATGTGTCAGTAATCTGAGTGTGATAGCCAATTAAATTAGTTTTCTTTAATATGAACTGCGATGAAGGTGTGACTCAGACCGCTCGTAAGTCTAACATCAAACATGTGTTTATGTAGTCAGTAAACTATATCCATCAAGAGGGCTGTCGAAAAAAATGCTAATACAGCGGGTAGTGTCTACTAACTGCAGAGAAATGATCGATCACGCACATCGGTCTATGACGGTTGTGCTTGTGACCTCCTGCGAAAAGTGAGACTGAATCCCGAATTATTATTCATCGCGTCGCTCATGAATGTCGAACCTCGAGGTCCACCGTATACAGAATGCTGAAAAGAAATAGCAATTGGCCGATAATGGGGACCCGATTACAAGAGCTTCAGACAAGCGGGAATCATTGTTTAGTTTGTATTTACCGTAAGACTGAATACATTTTCAAAGATGTTCTTAACAGTTTAACCAAAAAATGAAGCACACTTATAAGCCATGCGTTAGTTTAGTCATAAATAACTTCCAAAAAGTAGAAGGTATAAAATCAACCTGTGGTTGCTTTGAATGGAACACTTTTCGTTCATAGAGAACATGTGGGCTTATGTTTGTGACCCCATCGTTCCACCGCCCATCGTCCGTATATGGCATCGTTCAGCATGATCAACAAAGCTAGCGCAATGGTCTTCGGTGACGTGGCACATTGTAGAATTGGCTGTTCGTTTCAGGGTTCACAGACTCCAATCCTGTTGACTCTGCACACTTTGAAGATCCCCATTTACTATCATCTCGTGGTATACCCGTAGTTCCCTTTTAATTCTTGTTTTTGCCATGCCCCAGACGTTTTCAGTCGGATTCAACATTGGTGAATAGGGCGCTAGTCGTAAAAGTTGTCGTATAGTATATAACTCCTCGTCAAACACACCTTCCAAATCCGTGTGACACGGTGCGTTGTCGCATGTCAGTACAATGTTGGACATAGGTGTACTGATCTTTCATAAAATTCAAGGTTGCAAACAGCTGTTTTCGGTAATTCTCATCAGGCATATACAATTACAAGCGATTAATTGGACTTATATACTCTCTCACCTGCTGTTGCCAAGCGGGTTACGTTGGAAAAACTACTCGGCGACTATCAGACAGGATCCGTGAGCACCTTCCCAAATGGCTACGGAACGGGATAACGAAACCAATTTCAAGTGCCATCGGGTCGCATCTGATCGACACAGGTCACCAAATCACGTCCGACAGAGCGTTCAAAATTATCTACAGAGTGCCCCACGTGCATTCCCGAGTTATCATGGCGAGACTCCTGTCTACGGCAGAGGCAATCGCTATCAAACTCTACAACCCCCAACTGTGCGCCCAAAAGAAATTCGTCCAGGCCCTACACCTCCCGTGGCCAACCAGGTGTAAACCGTCTGAAACCCCATGTCCCAGTAACCCGATTAACACGTTATCACACACCGGTCACATGATTCATGTAAACACAACACACACCCACACAAACAAACCCGCCACCACTCGGGTAGACAGTCATCCACAGTTTCTATTAACGTTGCGTATAACCATATTCCTGTTTTATATATAAGTCCAATTAATCGCTTGTAATTGTATATGCCTGATGAGAATTACCGAAAACAGCTGTTTGCAACCTTGACTTTTATGAATACTCTGGGTATAATGACAAAACAGTACTGATCTTTATCTGATCTACCAGGGTTCACATCAGCCATTTGCAGTCGTTGTTGTTGTGTGCTCTCCTCCTCACCGTATGACGTACTATCGAGCTGGATGTCTTAGGTCCAATCAAATGAAGATTACATCCCCAGCTATTTGTTACTAAGACACGTGCCCTCGTTCCTTTTAACGCACATCCCACTGACCACGTACAGAACAAGTTGAAGTTCGTCAGTTCATCAATCCCGTAAACAGTCTTTGAATTTTCATAGTACTCCATCAGTCGATAAGCAAACATTCTCTGTAATTCCACTTTCCCATATGAGTTCATGCCAGCGGGTATTTGACAGTCTCTTGAGAGTTATGAACTGGCTGCCCAAGTGTCAACTAACCATTATGGCCGACAGGTCTTTCTCAAACTCAGCATTGACACAGTCCCAAAAATTGCAGTGTAATCGCTGAGTCTACGGAATTCCACTCCAGCAACATATCGAACTCTGATTCTGTTAGAACACTGCTTTTATGTTCTTTGCGAGACTCAGCTTCATAACTGATGCAATCCACATGAAGCCACTTGTAAACGGTATTACACGTGACACCGTTTAGAAGAGCAACCGAGTGCCAGTCGTCGCCTCTTTCGAATGCTTCGATAATATGTCTACGTGTTTCGGGATTGATGTGAGTGTACTTGCGTCCGCCAGTCATGTATGCAAGATAAATTAAAGAAAGGTTTTTACAAACTGGTTCACCCTCACGTTAAATCTCGAGGTTCACCACGATCCTAAAACTCCTTCCCACCCTTGTCAATGGAACCAATACGGCCCGGAGTTTGATGAATAAGTAGGAACAGGATCGGATGGTCTGTGTTCCATTTTGACCGCTAACCTCGTTTTGATTAAGCAAAGCCGTTCACAACCGTCGAATAAGCCGTACCACTTCCTCGATCAGAGTAGCCAATGCGAAGTGCTCTAACTGAAACTGGTTGTCCCTTCCGGTTTGTTTGGTCAACCATGTTCTTGCCGACACCACCAGGATTCTAATGTGTAAATTCTAATGCATCAAAGTGAATTGTTTTAACATGTGATGGGAAAGTTTGTGCCTGAAAATGAAACAGACGTAAAAGGACAGAGGTTTCTTACAAACTCATTGTGGAATAGTCCACCAAGTGAGTTTATCGCTTGCTGAGGTGGGAAACTAACGAACTATCGTAAACAAATTTGTTTAGCAGTGTGTTAGCTCTCCTTGTCATATGGCAACCCCGAGTACTGTAGTTTCAAACCTCAGGCTGCTTCATAAGAAATTAATTCGTCCAAACACTTGTGCATGCTTTACCTTTATTTGACTAAGCACTGTCATGGGGATTTACGATTTTGTTCTACGTAATTAAAGTAGAATGCCAGCATATTATAATTATCAGGATGAATAAGTTTAGGTGTGCTTATTATATTGACCTTAGATAGACCGACAAGGCTCGTAAGAGAGCTACGTAAATGAGAAATGTGGTGCACAGCTGGCAGTCGCATTATGTACATTTAAGAGAGAGAGGCGGAAGCCATGTTGACACCAAGAAGATCGCTCGACCAACAGATGCCAATATAACCTTAGTGATGTGTACTGATACCTCCTGTTCATTACCATCACCATCTGTGATACAACTTTCAAAGTAAAAAGAACCTTTGACTAACTTTGGATTACTACCCCTAGGGTGAGTAAATACAAGGCTTTTACTGGTTTTTAATAGGCAGTTTGCCTTTAAACTGCGCACAGTACTTCATATTGTGATACTCCAAGCGGTTTAATGCGTCTTAGACTCTCACTTACAATTGTAGGTATCCAACCAGAAAGACAGACGTTCAGTTTCCGCTGAAAAAGTTGCAGTGGATCCGGAAGAATTGTTGATACCTGAGGCGCGTGTATGTATCGGACCGATTACGGGACCAGATGCCATTGACAATAGCGTGAAATTGCAGACGTCAGCTTGCCGTGATCATAACATTCCAAGAAATACTGATTCGCCTACCAACGGGTGCCTGATCATGGTTAAATCTCGTTCGAATTCTGCCTGCTCATCCACGGCAGCACATGTACCTGAAGCCCTTGATTTGCCAGAGAACCTGCTCAGTTTGCCCAGATGCAGAATCTCTGGAAGTGACGATGAGCCCCAGGAAGTGGAGGGACAGACTGAGTTTGAGTATGATTCGGACGATGGAGATGATGAAGACGAGGTGAATCAAATAGATGAGAAAGCCGGAATGTGCGATGTTCAGGGAGGTGCTCAGACAAGTCAAACGACCATTAGGATGAATTATAGACCCAGACATGATGATCAGTTTGATGCAGCGTTGGAGACTATTGGCCGTACGTTGGAACTGAGGGTTTTAGCCAATGCGAAGGAGGCAGGACTGCGGACCTCTTGTCCCTTAGAGGATGATGAGACAGTTCCACAAGCACCAAAACGAGCATATCGTCGAAAATTTTCGAAATTTGACCAGTGGGAACGCAAGGACCCTATTTGCGTACACACGGTAAGTTTTTCAACTAAATAATTGCAATTTATACCACCCTCATCTTTTCATCTTTACGCCTGTTTACTCTGAAAATCATAGTTGTCAGGCATGGCTTAAAAAGGAGTATTACTAGTTGACTGCTTGCTTATGAGTGTTCCTAGCACGTACGTCATACTATAATCAGGTGTACAAATGCTGTAGGAGTTTTCAGTAAATTAGTCGAATCTGTTCACTGTTAGCACGTAACTATTTATGCGTTTTCCGTCATCTTTGTTTAGCATTGCCTGTTCGGTAGGCACGCACGAAACTAAAACCCACATGCACCGCGTCTGCCTTGCTTTCTTCTATGGTTCTCTATCTCTTGGGAGTAACAGGTTCCGCAATTTTAATCTGATAGTTAGTTCGACCAACAAGCAAGGAAAACAAGGACTACTTTTTGTCACTTCGTCATTCAACCGAAAATGTGCTCTGCACTCTAGCGCTATCAACAGATTAATCATATTTAACACATTCCCATAGAATTAATAAAAAGTCAATTATGCGAACAGCTGTTTTCGGTAGTTCTCATGGGACTTTTACAACTGCATAGTGTACCTACGTTTTATATATGAAAATTTAGAGCACATCAAATAGGTCATTAAAATTATAGATGTGGGACGGATCCTAGTCTACTGGAGGGGATGAGAATAATGGTGAATGTGTGACACTGTCATTCCTGCTTGCCGTGACGCATGCATTCGTCTGTGTCAAGTGTTTTACGCTTGTTCGGGTTTCATGTGGCTAAGGCATAGTTGGCCAAGGAAGATGCAGGGTTTGCACGAACTGTTTTGGGGTCCACAAACGGGTGTTGTAGAGCCTGATCGAAATAGCCTCGGTCGTTGATAACAGTCGCAACTTGACAGTGGGTTTGAAGTGGGTTTGATGAACCTTGTAGATGACGCGGAAGGTTTCAACCGGTTCAGTTTGAGGACCAGTGACAATCAATTCAGAACTGATTGCGTTGAAAATGGGCTTTCTCAAACCGTTGCGAAATCATTCAGGGAGATGTTCATGAATTCTTCCATTACTCTATATCTATGAAGCAATAGTTTGTCCAAACACGGTATACTTGCCGGAGGTTGAAAGACGCGCTTTCTTCTGGGAATAGGTTTCTATTGTGGGGGAGTTCCGCGGCTTATCCTGTCTTGCTACCAACTGGGCATAAACTCAATGATAACGACGGTTAAATAACAGGGGAATTTACTTCCGGAAATATGCTTGTAGTCTCTACCTATTTCCCACAATTTACTAATATGACTTCTTACATACTCTATTAAAGTTTCCTTATATGCCATTGTAAGTCGAAAAATTGCTTTAGAGTGGGGTTGTTGGTAACTATAAATCCTGTTTATAGGGGTCTCCGATGAACATCCTCCCTCAAAACTTATTCGGTACCGTTTTAATCGCTATCTTCCATAAATAAGTACACAGGAAGTGTCACCAACTTAAACTTACTGTGTGATGTGCAGAAGCTCACACACCAAAGTCTCCGTACGCTGCTAACGTCTGACGTTTTGCTAACCGAGTGATATACTTGTAAACCCTTGAAAGAATACGCTAGTTCATCCACGATATAGTAATGGGCCTGATAAAAGTCGGGTTCTCTTCCTCGTAATAAATGACAAGGAAAAATTTGATCCCGAAAATATCGTGACTTTCTCCGTGATTGCTTCCAAGACAAACCAAAAGATGGGTGCAAAGCAGCTTTGTTCCGCTCCAACAACGTGTGCGACAAGGAGAAAAGTACAAGGGATTTATATGGTGCATAGCGGCCTACAAACATACTCGAATCAGAAAATCGAAGGACAGTTACCGAAAATAATAGTTATAGTTACCAATCCACCAATGAGCATAGCGGAATAAGGATCCGACAGGTACAAAAATAGCCAAGGTTACCTTCCGACTGTTCACGACATTTCCGTTTATTTTGATCCGGAGAAATGGTTTTCTCGAGGACGGAGGTGGTTTTGGAGGGGAAAAAATGGACTTTGTAAAAATACTTTCATGCATTTTGTGCACAGCTGGACAATTGTCTTCTATGCCTCCTGAGCTGGAAGATTTTGTCCTGTCTCTCTCTCCGGTTGTAAAATTTGCAATCAATTATGAATGATGTACAACTGAAAATCAATCAAATCACCGATTACTCCTTAGTACTATCTTCTAATTGCTTACAGCAGGAACGAAGACCCGGTTTATTTCATTGCATAATAAACGGAAGCTTATATGATGCGATAAATGAAATGTGAGTGTCAGTATTTTCTGTCGTGAAAATTTCCTTTATCTCATTCGTGAACACGTGCATGTGTCTACTTCATTTGACTGGCTCCTGAAATTTGGCAAGGTGTTGAAACTTACTTGCGACTACCACTGTCATATCTAATGTGAAGTTAATGCAGTAGCAGTTACTAATTTCCCCCAAAACCGTGGCGACCGGGGGCGAGGATGTACACAACTGTCGAGTTCTAATCCGTAAGCGAAAACTCGAAACCTCATGGCTTTTTTCGTTATCATATATTAAGGTCTGCATCATTTCAATCTTCCGGGAACTGCATCTGCGATAGAAACTGTTATCCATTAAGAACAGCAACCATTCCGATAGAACATCAGCTGATCTTACCTAGAGCTGATCACCTGTCAAGCTGCTACACTTGACATCATTGGCCTCTCACTTCCCATAGTGATAGCTAAAATGAGAACACTGTTAGCTGTTATTTGTGTCCCTACATATCATAGTAAGACAAATGCGCATTTCTTATTTCTTATGGTGATAAAACAAGTCACCTCGCAATTATTCAGAAAGGGTACCCTCCAAAGAAAAACCTACCCGACAAGCTCACACAACTGACTAATGGATGTCCCATTGTTGCTACCTCCGGTTAAATATAGCTCGCATTATCACAGTCGGCATATTCGAACAGAAGAATGTTTGTATACTCACTGCTACTCTAGGTCTGGCCATTTTGGTGAAAACGGCAAACGACACAGAGTTATGCAAGCTGCATAAGAACTGCCTGCGTTGGTCCATGAGAGTTTATAAACGCATTTTAAAATTATGTTATGTTGACTGAATCAGTTTGCCTAGTGAAATCGGTGAAAACAGAGTCCAAATAGACGACGTCGTTGTATGTGACCCTACAATGACTGCAATCACCCACTCGTCTCGGCTTGTCTGTACCGCTCAGGTAGTTGCACCTACATCCTACTGGTTTACTGTCCCACCTGGAAAGACGCCTACTAACAGGACCCCAACGGTTACATATACATCCACCACGTTACGATTAAGTGTTCTACTGAACTCCATTGTTCTCGAAATTACAGTATCGTAAACCCCGAAGTTCGGTAACATATACAGGTGCAGCTAGGTGTTCCAAATGGCTAGCTGACTGGGCAACAGCAGAGAGCGCGCATGGTGGAGTACGTGCTAATGAGTATTGCCAAATGTCAGGATGTGTGTTTATCAAGGTGTCGTAGTAACATTATTTGAACATGGAATAGGTCACTGGACTGTCCAGCGAAATCTCAACTGCTCATTTTTGGCAGTCCTATATAGGTTGGCTTTGTTGACGGCTTTTTACTCAAGGTTTAAGTCGTGGCCAATGAAACTGTCCTGATACTGTGACACAGCGTTCAGTATTCTCATGTTTTTCTACATCCAATATGTACTGGGTAGGATGGTCTGGTGCTGTGATGGTGTAGATGTGTTAAACCTATGCCTTATTAATGCCGTCGAACTATCGCTTCATAGATAAAGAGCAAACCCCCATAGCCCGCTACCGTTTTATTTTCTTCCCAACAGAGGCTCTCAGGATAGAAAAGGGACGTTGATTACAACCACGACCAGTGAAAGAAAGCACACTGAAGCTACGAATATACAGGAGTAGGATGTAAAGTCAATGCAAGTTGTGTTGCATTGAAAGGAGTCTCACGTCATTTGCATTGAAAATTTTCCTGGGTCCCCTTAGATCCACAATGTCCTAGGATATACGTGCAGTGTTGCACTTCCACTACAAGATAAGCATCCAGTTCACACGCGCACTTGCTTTCTTTCTGAAGGAATCATCTGGTATCCAGCAGCCCTAAGGTCCATACAATCTAGTTCAATTTGATACAAACATAACACGTTGCTGGCGTTGTGGTTAACACGCTAGTCTCACAAGCACGAGGATCAGAGTGTAAACTCCGATCCGGACAAAGATATGCACTACTGATGAGTTCTAATATGAGTGAAACTCGAGTCTAGTGCTTCCTTTCGAAGTGGGCTAGCCAAAAGGCTTATCTGAATGCAAAGGCCGCGATCTAGCGTGGGTGCTGCTCAATTTTTAAACAACACGTTTAGGTTTAAAATGATAAAAAATAACCGAAAGTGAATTGGATGAAAATGAATATTCAACTTTGACATGTGATGCCTAATAGTTCCACCGATTTGTTTGGCCATGCTCTATAGTAAGCCCCCATTACATTCTAATCACACACAGATAATTCAGCAGTGTATGAATATGTGTGTGATCAACACACCGGATGCTACTCAGTCTGCCACTCATTCCAGTTTAAAAATTCCTGATCAACCCGGCGATCCGACGGCTTCAAGTTGTTCGCAGCCCCAACTGGACGGTGAATTTTCATCTGTTCAGCCGCCAGACGGATTGTCTACCGGGATACGTATGCTGGGAGGCAGCGTCAGTAATAACGAACCGGGCGAACACCCTCTGTGTGAGATGATGGTAAAAACTAATCAGTGTGCTGACACACAAGTGTTACCGCTGGTCCCACCCTCGGCTGCACCTGTCAATCCGCCAAGAGATTTGAAACCGGTTCCTCGGAACCGACCTACCAACAAGCCTATTTTACGTAGTCGGTGCTGCGAAGAGATCAAAATGGAAACCATTGAATCGAACTTGGACGGCCTTATTCCTCCGTTTGAAACTAGATCCGGGACATCTCATCTGCCTTCAACTGTGTCCTTTTCAATTCCTGTACGCATTCCATGGCCACCTGCCGGTCTTTTACCAGCTGATACACTCGCAACGAGGACCATTGGTCCTCCTTCAAGAACGACTCATGTGCGCTTGTGGCTACATCAAGAACAAACTTCGGACGCCATGCTGAACCCAGTTGGTGCCTCGTCATTGTCAACTCTCTCACCAACGTCCTCTGGTTCTACATCTTTCTGTTCCATGACGACAACGAAATCAGGCACTCCGTGTCTGGTACCTTTCGGCCCAACCTTACCAGAAGTGCCAGTGGACCCAACAAATACACAACAAATGTCCAAATTCGCACTTGATAAACCAGAAGTTAACCTCGTTCACTATCTTCTGGTGAGTCCTAAACGCAACAGTTTGTGTTGTTAGATTATTTTATTTAAAAATTTAAAATCGATTTCAAATGTGGACCTGACGATTAAGCTCACCTCGAAGTATTGCAAAACGTAAGTCGCCATCTTTCTTTGTCATATGCGAAAACAGCCATGGGGCGCCTGCATTATCTGGCTTGCAGATCACTGTCAGTAGTCATTTTCACCATCAGTAGGTCAGCATCGTCTTAACATGACGAACTAGAGTATCAGTATTATTGTGTTCGTGCAAGACCAAGTGCCCGACGATATATCTGGGTGAGATGCCCGAACTTCTTATTCTTGGTTAACAAATCACTGGAGAAAATAAACTCGGACTTCAGATCCTTGGATGCTAATCCTATTAGGGGGACTCGGCTGTACCACTTTGTTCTCCCTCGGACAGTACCAACGAGACCGAAAGCGGGTTTCGGTGGGCCGGTTAACCAGCTGGCTAGAAGTTTACAACAATGTTCTTCTATTCACTGTGCCCCCGCTAAACACCGCTCATAGTGACACTAGATGCCGCGGTCCTTTATCTTACTGATGAATGTAGTATGCTACAGAATTCGTAGGCTGTCGTATACAATCTGACTGAAGTTAATTGATCCCTCAAGTGATTCTGACGTAGTTGTGTAAAACGCCTCATACGGTGATCTAACACGGGAGTGATGCCATGTAGCCATGGCCGACAGGTTTCGTTGCGTCTTACCATGGACGATCGTCATCACCTCCTTGGTTCACTGACTTGCACATCTTTCCACTGGTTCCCATCAGACACAACTAAATACAGTATTCTACCATCTGAGATGACATTTAAATGGACTATCAGAAATAGTTCTTGATGAGAACTAGTCATTTTTAAGGGGAGCAACGCCATGATCATGCTCCGGGTCAACAACACTGTCAGCTCATGCTTCCTACCTCATAATGTCTAGTAAACTGGTTCAATTGTGATTTTATCTATGAAAACAACCTCTGTTTATAATTTCCGTCAGTACACATCAATGGTACCGCCGGTAAGAAGGTCATATTGGGAATGAAGAACCATCTGTCCTAATCATTTCTTGGATATCATTGTCGTTGATCGTGCCCAGTCGTCCTACTTTCTTGTGTGTGGAGTTGGATGCTAGACATCTAAGTGCTCGCGATCCTGACCAAAACATTTCACTTGACATAACCAAGTCTTGGGCCAGTATTCAGTGTTATACTTTCACTAGGTGCACTCGTGCCTCGAACAAGGGAGTTCAGCTTATTAATGCAACTAAACCAGCTTTTGTTCCCAAGGGGGAATTCTTGAAGTACGTTCTGTCATACTGTGCCCAGACGACACTGGTGCAATAAACAAGTCTTTCGAACCTCCTTGCACGGTGGCACTTTTCATTCTGTCCGCCTTTCAAGCGCTGGAATCAAACTTCCATTAGAGGAAATCAGCCAGATGAGAAATGATTCATTGCATATAGAATTTTCTACCAGTATACCTTGCATAAATGCAGATAGGATAATAACCGTTTACGGTATGTTACTGAAAGGTGGATGCAGCCTATATACAACAAGGAAGTCGCAACATAAAACTGCCTCAGTTTCAGTCGGCTTGCATGCAGACTTTGGGAAGGGCTTGTAATCAGTCTTGTAGTGCAGGTTATCCATAGCAGCCGCATATGAACAATTCTGACACTTGTGTCACTTTTTAGTGAAAATGTTGTTAATATGGTGTTGTTAATAGTGGTTAATCAGTTTCTCACAGACTACCGATGAGGAGTAGAAGATTTTGTTCATATAAATCGAACGACTGATTGCAGCCGCCTCCTCTCCATAGGAACTTCACTCAGCCTCTTTCGGAAAGAAACTTTAGACTCCAGTTTCGCTCATGTTAGGACTCGTATTCTTGTCACGGACAAGACCGGACTTCCGGCCGTGTTTTCATTAGACAACCACGTTGACCACTGCACTACTACTCGTAATGCGCGAACAGTCACTTGTGAATAATGCTCAGATTGCCCGATCATTTATATCAATAACTTGCTGAGCGATATATTGTCTGTTGGTAAATAGTAAGAGACTCCAGGTTGTATAGATTAAACATCACTCCCATTGATTGTGCATAAGGGAAAATCTTATTTAACCAGGAAACACATGGGCTTTGCGATTGTCTATTAGCCAGCGCTAGAAAGATACATGCAAAACATTGTTCACTATTCTGGAAAGTCATCTTTTCACTGAATAACGCCAGGGTTAGCCGGATTTTACGATGATCGAAACATTTCTCCCATTCCATTGGCGTATTGGTGGTTTTGTCCCACATTGCTTTGGGCCTCCTGATTGGCCATTCACTTGCTATTGAGTGTCATTGCTCTGGACTGTGTAATCTCCTTGCCTTGGCGACACACGCGATCAATTGTTTGTCTGCGTTTTGCCTTTGTGGGTGATACCAGTAGTTTTGAGCTAAGTGAACGAGACCGCTGAGCGAACTGTTTGTACAGACATCGCAGAACACGACACATTACCACGACGATATCATGAACAACCTGCGAGGTGTTACTACCTTCCTTTATTCATATTTATTCTAAATGATGCACAGCGTCGAATCGTTCTGAATCTACAGTGGAAGTGATTGGGATGTCGTGTCTGGGTTAGTCATAAGGTAACGCGCACTGCGACTGATGTGTTATTAGTTTCAGCCAGCATAACAACAACGACAACAACAACAACAACAACAACAACAACAACAACAACAACCGTTACATCAACGGCAGGAACATGCGCCTTACCATATGTAATCTTATTGGCTTTCAGTTAGCTTCTGGTAGGCAAAAATCGAAATGCTAACATCCGGCGACAAATCTTACTGTCTCAGTGAGCAGAATAAAAAGAACCAAGCGCTCTACGTAACGATAGTGTTGTGATCCAAGAACTCGGATGGTACAAGGGTTGCTTATTCGACAAACCAACACATGGGTTAAGCATTTAAACGAGACCTGAAACAAAACCACTTGCACGCGGTATTTGGCCCTAGACCTTTTCGGTTGCCGCAGACGTCAATGCTCAGTTCCATTGAGTAGCAGGGACCCCTGTGAGCGATGCTGCACTCTGATTTTCCTGCCGGCATTTTTCCTGCGGCTTGTACGATGTCAAAATATATGCTCCGGTCCTACTACTGAATAGCCGTGGTATGAGTAGTATGTTACGATCGCTCAGCTTCACTGCAATAGTAATTGCGACCGGACGTTTGGATATGCGTTTTGTTCAGATGAAACCACCTCAGCGTTATTCTGTAATTCATTTTGTGTTAGGTTTGCTTGTTTGGTATGAAAAACTACTTTAATTAACATTTATATGTTACATGAGTGTACTTTTGTTCCCAGCGATTCATGGATTACACGGAGGAGTTCTCAGGAAGCGGTGTTCTTCGACCTACAGGATGGCAATTTTCTAGAATGTGGAACCGAACTTATCTCCTCGACTATCATTTGGAATCTTCTGATTTCCTCGAGAACACACATGAGAAGACGGTTACTCGCCAGGTAAGTTTCATTTACGTCAAGTAGACTATATGATTACTCTTAAAGCTGTTGATTATCTTTAATTAATCAATATTGCAACAGTGTGACAGTACCTGTAAATCTTTGTTCAAAACATCATATAATTCCTAATAACCCCTCCTCGTTGGTCAGTCATAGTGTACTTACTAAAAAAACTACTGTATGATTTTGTAAGGGCGGTATCACTGTAGTATGATGTCTGAAAGAAGAATAACACAAAGAACCATGTCATCGAGAAGACATACCGTGTACCTATCAACTATCACGTTGTAACATACATAAACATGCTCCCTTCATCTTTCTGAAACAGCATTCCATTGGGTGGCTACTCCAGCTCCTATCAACCAGCTATGAGGCTCAATGAGCATAAGTGGAGATGGTTAGTTTATTTCCTTGCAAGAGTCGAAGGAGAAATCATCAATACCAGCATATTAACTGGGTATAGTTGATGACCTAATGAGAAGTAGTCCGTCGTTGTAAAATTCCATGTGTATCTTTATGGTTGTCTTGATGTCCTTTTTCCAGCAGCCAAAAACGTAAGCCTACAACCTAATAGAATACTCACACCGTTCCGTTTACTAGAAGAAACGATCAGTTTCTCTTGAGGCGGGCATCCGTGTCGGATCGGAGGTTTAGTCCCATACACCCGAAGAAAAGGTAAATCACATCTTTGCAGCCGCCTAGCCGAATGTAAGAAGAAAACATTGCAATTCGGATATAGGTTGTCTAAGTTTTCGTTTGATTTTCAAACAGTTTCATTTTCTTCTCGTATTCAGTGGACCATATCTAATCAGCCCATTCTCCTCCAGTCGCGATACAGCCCGTTAACAATCATCCGATAGTTTGTTTATAAGAAGCAATCCAAGTCAAATTTGAAATTCAGTTTCAATAGGGAGCTTAAACTTATGAGTTATTTTGTTAAATATCAAAACGTTACCCCGTTTACTGTTGACTGACGAATCGGCACCTTTTCGTTTTCTGAAGCCCACATTTCCCAAAACTACAGAGCTATCGCACCCACCTTTTGCTGACGAAGGATTATTGGATCACTTGTTAGATCTGATTGGATTGCTGTATGAATTCGTCAGTTATCGTACGGAATCCCTCTGTGATCTGCGATCAAATCCGATGGGCTGTGAATGGACATCCGGTGGTGGTTTGATGGAAAAGCGATGTGATCCTAGCACTTCCGAAGTCGCACACATTTCGGAGTTCGGATGTGATACCTTTTCCAACCAGCAGGTCGTTACTGTTCCATATTCTGTTGATGAGTCCTCGTTTCATTCAACAAGGTTAACGAGGAAGCTGATGCTTTACGCCCACGATGTGTGGTCAATTCTTGCAAACAGTCATTTATTGTCAAACCCAGATTTCCAAGCGTCTGACTGTGACCAAGATCTCTCGTGGGTTCCACGTTTTATTATGCAGTACAAATTTCTTTTCCCGTTCGAAACACGATTGGAATTTTGGCGCGTTTCTTGTCTGGGTGCCAGCAGGTTAGTCGTGATTACTTTGATTTTAGAGCGCCAAAATAGACATCGAGTTAACTATACTCATTACGATAGACTTATTTGTCATGTGTTAGCAGTTGCTGGTCATGTACTAATAAAGTACTAAATGTAAGTTCGTTGCAACAATCCCCTTTCCTATACGGCTAATTTTTAACCTAAAACGCGTCTGTAGACCGGATGCATCTACTCAGTTTGTTATTGATCTGGGTCTAAAATGGAGTACGCAGGTTATTTAACAGCACATCGCCTCAATGTGAATTGCCAGTTGATGGTGCTGCTTCACTGTTCATCTGTCCGGTTGACAAGCCGGTGATTAAACTTGCTTCTACAAGTGACCCAATGGCAGGGTTAACTGACACCAATTCGTAATTTTCACGTCCGCTTTGTAACCCTATCTCTACCGCAATGGCAATACCTCCAAACAAGCAGTGTTTACGATGCACGCAGTTCAGGGCTCGAATGTTCAATATATAGTGAAGGCCGCCCAGTTGGTTGTTTTAAATAACGGTTTGCCACAATATAACATCTGGCAGCATTACTGGAGGAAGAAAGTTAATCCCATTCTTCCGCCTCAGGTGTCACTTTTGTGGATGATAACATTGTGCTTGAAAGTCATAGTGTACAACACTGATTGTCTGATAGACAGGACGATGATACTTGGCTTCCGTTTGATAGCGTGAGCATTTCAGAACTGGCGTGTAGTTCCATCAACTCACCAACACTGACTGTTGGTAAACTGGATAGACTAACTAGGTTAGTGACGACTGGCATTTGTTTGTGGACGTCGCTTAAACGACCGTATTGGCCGTGTGTTCAATACTCTAAAGATCGGCATCAGTGGTGACTCGCTAAAATGACCAGCGGTGACTCCATAACAACGTTTCTTCTGTCTCACTCGAACAATAGTTTTGCTACTAATAGCGGTATTTTCAGCATGCACTGAAGTTTGTGGACAGGTTTGTTGTACTCTATTGGTTACCATTAGTCCTCAAACATACCCGGATGATCAAAATTGGACACGGTTGTTTGCCAATCTCAACCCTGGCGGACCGGGTACATGCACTTTTGGATAAATCGGGTTAACGGTTAGCATCGACTAGTCGATTCGGGCTTGACGTGATCAAAAAGTACAACCTCGACTCTCAAGTCACAACGGTTTTGTGCATATGCCCTCGTCGCTCGCTGTGGACTAGATTACGTTTGTTTGTCACAATTCCACCTTCAGTTGTAGTAGTCCCTCGGTAAAAGCCACCGCCGAGGAAAACAAAATGTCATCACTGTTGGGAAGTGGTCTTTTTTTGCTGCTAAGTCCATAAAAAGACCCTGCGGTCCCATCCTACAGATTAGTTTTGTCAAACAAGCAATTTTTATCTGGCTGCAAGGGAACAGAACAGTGTAGCTCAAGGCAAAATGGATCACCAATCAACCAATATCGTTTGTATCCCTCGTGGGTGAGAAAATATGCTCCCTATTTTCATCCTTGTTAAACAGGGAAACGGAAATATCTTCAACTGTGGCTGAAGGGTATGATGCGCGTAGACAACACTTCTAAAAACATGCCGTAATGACAGCGTTTTGTACGTCTAGTCATGAACTTTCGGTTTAGTAGAATGATTTCAAAATATTCGCCTAGGAAATTCATACTAGAAACAAATAAAAAAAATTTCATTCTTTTCACTGACCCTTCCATTGTCACTTTATGGAGAATTCATACACTGCATCTGCTGCGAAATGTATTTTCTGTATGATGCTTTGAACTCCCCTGTAATTCCAACACTCATAAGACGAGACTAGAACGTTTAATGTAACAACAAACATGCATACACGTTTCTACTGAAGTCCGCATCTGCATGAGGGGTGCAATTGTTCACCGACATTGGAATATTTCAGTCCTTCTTCGCCGTGTTTTCATCATTCACTGATCAAATTCTGGAACGCTTCATTATTCACACATGATATACTATTTGGCTGATATAGTACATGCCTTATAGTGCACGAAAATTCCCAATGGAGTAGTAGGGATAAACATGGTTTCCGGTAATTGTTTGTTTCAGTCACTCGCCGTTTTAGTCCATTAGGGTTGATCTGATTTTGTAACCTAACTCCTACTGGGTAGCACATAATACAACAACACACTTTTAATGCAACTGAAGATCTTCTCCGAAAAGCAGTCTGTTATCAAGTTTATTCATCTAGCAACAGGGGACACACTGCTGGCATCATCAGACAGCAAAGTACGTATGGATAGCGAGCCATTTTCTGAATTTGAACAACCAGACATTATCTTCGCAGATGGATCTGGTGACAAGTTACTCAACAACTTTAATTAATTTCCATTCCAGTACACATTTCGTTGCGGTTATATACTTCGGTCTTTTCACCCAGTTGTTGTTTACTGCTTTTCTCTTGCTGACGCGTAGTCATACTAACGTGCATCCTGTAGAGTCACTTCTTTAACTGACTCTCATAGCCATTACTTTGCTTTCCAGTATACGAATCTCCTTTCCTTATTGCCTGAGGTATTCATTGATCCAGTGATTATGGTCGACTAAACCGTATATCATGCAAGTCGAGCTGTTTTTTCTACCGACTCTATGCTTCAAACAACTACCAACTATCGCGGTGGCGAGTTAGCCACTAGGTGACCGTTGCAAACGGTAATTATCGCTTACAGCTTTGAGGGGATCAACGTATTTTTTTTACAGTAGTGGTTTTCATTGATGTCACTCGTATGTAGCTCAGCCGGTACATCCAGCCAACGGGGACAGCAAGTTCTCATCAGGCGGTCTTAATAAGGCCGAGTACACTAGAGTGCGAAGGACTGCACCTAGAACCTCACTAATCGAGTCGGACTAGCTAATGATACCTTCACACAACTATAACAGTGTTCCGTTCGTTAACCCAGGGGTGTATCCTGTGTCCGATTCGCAACGCTTGGCTTCCGCATCTTATCCACCGTGGTTTATGATGAATAACTGGTGATCGTCAACGAATTTCTCAGGCGCTGATCGACATCTCATAGTTGAGAACGACCGAGTATGACCGAATCCAATTTGATAGGATCGAAACAGGATTTTTACCGGTTGTGTTGTGTTATTCTAATCACTTTTGCATCAACCGTTAGGTGATAAAGGTCACATTCAGTAACGAACAAGATTTGAAAATCGAAGGAAGGCTGATAAGTAGTAGTATACGAGCTCTTCCGTAACAATTGTGCCTTCATTTGGCTTTAAGTTTGTGTCACATGCACAGTTATTGAACAACCATTCTAAGCATTCCCTAATTTGGTTGTTTCAATGATACACAATTCGCGGAGGAATCTCTTTTTGATAATTCACTTCTGGCGTTTACATATATGAAGAAATGTAACTAATTCCGGTTGGCCGAATGGCACTCATTATCACTGAACGCAAGAGGAATGTTGATCAGTGAACTACTTAAAAAATCATTGTTCGGCCAGTCAAGCAAGCAAAAGGCGAACAAGCAGTTGCCTAATGGAGTACATCATTTGTGCATGTTGTTCAGTATATTACACTTCACAAAGAGACTGGTGGAGTGAAGCTTTCCAAAATAATAAAATATGTACAGAGTGGCCATAGCTTTGCCTACGGCAGCTGTAGGGTTTTATAGGTTTTCTTTGCTTACACAATTTTGGTCTTAGATATCAGGTATTGATCGCTTCTACCACAAGTGAGAGTATCTTTCTAAATTTGTTTTTAGCATCGGCGACATTTTGAAGAAAGCCGAAAGCGCTTGTTTAGCATCGACTGTGAGCCATATTGTTCAAATTCAAGCCAGTATATTCCATTGAGCCTGGTGTTTCTAACTGAAAGTTGCGTCTTTCCAAAATCAAATTATTGCATTCTTGAATGTGATGTAGACAGTTATTTCAGAGAAACTGTTCTAGTTAAGCTGCTTCATTCCCCGTACATGTCTGGTACCATTCACACCACTGAGATGACTGTTTCCCACCTACGACGATTGGATTTTCCGCTGTGATTAAACAGTGGTATTCAATTTCTGTTATATTGTTACTCGAAGCTATGTAGTCAATTATGATTTATTAGTGAATCCTGCGTCGTTCTGATTCTGTGAAGCTGCAGATAGTTTGTTTTCAGTTGCACTGTATGGCGTTATACTAAAATCCAGTCGTACCTTTGGAGCCAAGTAGGTTTCCTTTTCCTACTCATTAACTGTGTAGAGATTAGAGACAGGTTCACTCGTTAGCATCACAACGACCATCGTTCATTATTATTACTATTATTATTATTTAAATGATGAAAAGTGATCAATATGTATACCTCCATAAATTGCGGTTAACATGAACGACACTGGTGCCGATAACTGAAGTATGACCGATTAACTCTCGAAGGTTAACTCATGTCTTTGTGCCCATATTTAATATGCAAATTATATTCATAAAATAGATTGACCTACCAGTACTATTGGAACTGTTTACTAAAATCTATAAAACCACTCCGCCTAACGTAAACATTTCTGAGACCGACATAAAATTTTCTACTGATGTAGGAGCAGTTTTATGTTCTAGCTTATTTTATCGAGTTTGCAAACTGCTGGGAAATGCACTAAATTAGGCGCCATCGTGCATCTCACAGAAGGTTGCGATAAACAACGGCGAGAACCATTTGTAAGTATTGACAATCAAGACGAATAAAATTGCTCCGACTTGTTTACCTCGTATTGTAACGTTTTACTGATTTTCCAGAAACAGTTGTACTAGGTTTCATTAAGAGCAGAACATCTAATGGCGACATGTTTTTCGAGCATTTGATCAATCAACACTAAAGGCAAAGTTTCTGTTAATCAAGCTGTTAGCAGTTTCTTTGCGAGAAATCCAATTATTCACACTATAACATCCCGGATATCCTCCCAATCAACGACAGTAAAGCATTAGAACCATATTGTCTATAATCTCAGTTCCATACTAGTTTCTTTTGTACTACTCAGTAACTACTGATATTCTTGTAGTAATGTCCTACACTTGGCCTTCTCTGCAGGGTAGAGAAAGTTTACTCTTTTACACGATAACGAGTTGATAACTGTTGACTAGAACCATTCCAGTGGAAAGCTGTCTCACGACACAACAGTGCTTGTGGATCGATCTTTTCTTTCGTCCTCTGACGAATGTTGCAGATAATTTCCCATAATATAGCTCCTTCATTTAACAGCAAATCCGCCAGTGAAGGACTTCCTAACGGTTGTCTTTTGTTTTAAACTATTCTAGGATTCAACTGTCATCTACAACATTCAAAACCACATCATTAGGCAGTGAGTGGCTGCATCTCGAAGCGGTTTCGGGAGGACTACTATTGGAACTGGCAGCTGACACCCATTCATGATTTACCGTCGCAACGGTCAGGTTTATTTTCGATGTAGCTTATGTATTTGTGGAGACTTTGCAGGTGCATAAATGTGCGTTAAAATTATGCGCTAGCCAAACATTAGCAGTCAAAACTTCAAAAAGATATCCGAGGCGATGAGAAAGATTTATGGTTCTATCAAAAAGATTCCCTTTATGTCCATCTGGCAGATTTCATCTACCTGAAAAGGGCTCTTGCGGCTTCTGGTGTCCTTGATGTTATTTCCGTCATATTCACTACCCCAAAATAATGTGACTGACTGGTTCTTTCTGTGTAGTTGGCAAGCATTGAGTAAGCTAACAACGGCTT
>JTDE01020833.1:27054-44724 GCA_014338405.1 Paragonimus skrjabini miyazakii | reverse complement strand
CAAGCTATAATCTTTTCGGATCCCATACATTTCTTAGTAATTTTTATTGCTGGTAAAATGTTAGTATCTATGACCAGTTTCCATGCCTCGTGAGCATTGGCCGAAATTTTTCGCCTCAGGTGAGTAATTTTCTTCAATTCATTCGTTTAGGATGATCTCCTTATTGGAGAACTCGTGTCATTGGTATCTGAACCCTCCATGTTCAGAATGCACCTACTGAACTCGAGAGTATGACACATCGACCGGCTATTTCCTTTGAGTTCAAACACGTTGGCGACTTCCGCTCAGCAACCCACGTAATGGCCTGAGCGTTTAAATTAGTGAACCTCGCAAATAACGCCACCGGTATGCTAAACTGCCAAAAGTGGTGTTGACTAGCGATAGATTGGCAACAGGGTTGATGGAAGTCAACCTTATGCGTTGACTTCCTTTGGGATGAAAATTTTCAACTCCGCTATTCCCATAAACTATAGCCCAAGGCCGTTTTGTTCGGTCTGTCAACGTTTCCGATTTAACGATAAGGTCAGTTGTAATGGAGAAAGTTACGATGACCGGTGTAGTCAGATGCGAAGTAATTTCGGACGATTCATTACAAAATGTGGTCTGGTTCGTATTGTTCACTTCCCTCACGATCGACCAGTAACTGAATGCTCTTTGTTGGGAGCCAAATCAGTTATCGTATGGACAGACTGTGTTATCGATTGTACATTCTCTGACTTTGACTGTGTTTGGCTTAGAGTGGTGTGTGTTGTTCACATCCTGGCTTGTCATGTGGTCGAGTTTGTGGGACGCTCGGTTTGCCATTCGAACATATACTGTCCTGAAGTTTGGACTGCCTTTATTCTTCCCGTCCTTTTGGGCGAGATAAGAATTCATCAGTGGCGACGGAATCAGCCTTAAGAGCCCAAGTCGACAAAGGATCATAGCAGAATACATAGCTGTGCTTATGCCAGTGCTTCAGACAGAATAACGCCATCGAAAAGCTAACAAAATAGATGCAGTTTTGTTCGTCGCATCAGGTTTAACCGTTGATAACCTGGCCAATGCCATCACGGGAGCACGATGTAAGCCGTGATCAGAAATACTGTTCGAGTCGTAGTAAACAAGATTTTGGCATATATTCTCGGTGATTTGCGCGACGAGACCAGATTACTGATTTGCAAACTTGGTGATGGTGAACACCGAGGGCGGGCTAATTAAATACTGACTCGGAAACTGACAGACATAACTTTTGTAAATAAAAAAAATGTATCTAACAAACATCCAGCGTTCGCTGTTCTCTCCTTCATTTTTGGTAAGAATGCTTGTAAGTATAGAAACACGAATCTGAATAGTTCGTCTCCTACGCTTATTGGATCAGTTTAGAGATCGAGCGGTTCAACGTGAACGAACTTATAATGGATCAGTTCAACGGCAGTTCATCAGAGAAAATTTTCTCGATTAACAAATAAGGTTACTAAGGCTTGACATGGTTTACGACAACAGGCGGGACAGTCAATGACTACAAGTTTGATGAGGACGGTCGATCGCTCAATACTACTCACACCACCACTATTCAGTAGCGGGGTGACAAAGTAGCTGCAAGAAAAACACTGGAAGAAACATCTCACCAACACGACAGTGTAGTACGCCATGAGATAGTTCTGGATACGCAAAGAAGCTGAACATTAACATATGTGCCAGCCCGGACGTTCTGGGACGATCGCCATATACAAATGAGTGTTTTTGTTTCTTGACCTGTTTGAACACCTAACCCGTGTTAGTTTCCTGAATGAAGAAAGATTACGCCGTCCATGTTCTTGGCTCACAACACAAGTTACCCCAAGTGCACTAGGATCGCTCGTTTCTTCTTCCGGTTACTTTTTCTTACGTTAACCAAACTATCTTACTGTATGCTTAGAATGTGGAGACTGTCACCGCGTGAAGTGGATTTGTAATCTGTGTGGTGAAGGGGACATAAACAAGCATAAGCGTACAGTGGTAAATAGAGATGTCTTCAACCAAAAGGACCCTACTCCCAACAATTGGTGAGTCATTGTTGTATGTGTGTGTGTGTGTGTGTACATCCATTACTTTCACCTCGTATCTGATTGGCTACTCACACACTCGCGTGATACATCGCGACTATGATTGGTTTAACCCTAACTCGTTCACTGGTTTAATGTCACGTGTTATGTCTGTGGGTCATATTGTATACATGCTGTTTACGCTCGTTACGATTGCCTTGCGTTCTGATTTACGATACAACAAATGGCGTCGCGGGCAATGCTCACTTCAATGAATGCACCTGCAACATTTTGAATGGATCCAGCAATATTTCCAATGCCAGATTCGTGGATTACTTGGAAAACGACGTTTACGGATTACTTCACAATCATCTGGGTACTGAAGAGCAGAGGGAGTTTGACATTCATTCTCTGCATCATAAAACCACCATAGAGGATGCTTTAAACATCATTGACAAAATATAAGAAGCCGTTACCAACGTGTACGCCTCCAGATTTATTTTTTCCCGCATCAGTCAGCAAACTGGAGAAGCACTGAAAGGATTCATTTCTCGACTTATAAGAACCATCCGTCCATGTGAGTATTCTAAAATACCTACTAAGAAACTTGAAGACTGTTTGCTCATACAACAGTTTATCTTTGGAGTACGAAATGAAAAAAATTCGTGAATCTCTCTTGACTGAGGATGCATCCAAATTATCTTGGGAGAAGACCTGTGAAATGGCCCGTATTAAAGAGCAAGTTCGACCGCAATGTGAATTGTTCCCAAAGTCGCCACAGCCGGTATCGATAATCAAAATTTGAAGGCCGCCAGCTACCTTTCAACCTCGCGGAAAATGTTTCCGTTGTGGATCAATAACACATCGAGCGAATAATCTGGAATGCCCAGCAAGAACTGTTAAATGTGCAAGTTGTTCTAAGATCGGTCATTTTGCAAAAGTCTGCCGTACGCGCTCGGCACATGCACTAGAAGGAGGTACTGTTACTGAGCCAGAAGAACTTCCTACCGTAGAAACAATTTGTGCTTTACGTTCTGACGAAAATGTTACTGCTTCCAAGTCTGTTAAAGAACCACGATTACCATGTTCCGATGTTCGAACCATTTATTTTCTAATTTCGGCCTCGAAACTGCCTCTTGAAATGGAACTAGACTAAGCATCTCCAATAACTATAATTCCCTATTCATTTCATGAACGTCACTTCAAACATCTACCTGTGTACCCAACGGTTTATTAATTTGACAGCTACTCCAACGCATCCGTAGAAACGAAAGGATTTATATTACTGCAACTGTGTGTTGAACTTTCTCCACCTGTATCTGTTGCTGTGTATATATGCAACACTGACAGAAAACCATTGTTAGGTTGTAACGCAATAGTTGAACGTATGGCAATAGCTCCTGTTAACGTGCCATTATTGCATCATAAATACCCACAATTGTTTTCCGATTCCATTGGTCGTGCAGTCAACGTGGCCCACCAAATTAGTTTAAAGTCGGATGCAAAACCGTCTTCTACATCACAGCCGCGACCGATACCTCATGCGAAGCGAGATGCAGTTTCTGCCGCTATCAATTCGATGCTTCAAACTGACATAATTGAACCACTAACGTGCTCGGCTTGGGTACACCCATTAGTTGCGGTCTTCAAAAAAGACGGTAGCGTTCGATCGTGCACAGATCTTCGATCACTTAACGATCAAATTGTGGTTTAAAAATTCATTTTGCCTAATCATGATGAACTGTTAATTAAACTTACCGGAGCAAACTTTCTTTCAAAATTGGATATCAAAAGTGCTTTCTACCATATGTCACTTACGGACGATTCCAGACCTTTCACGGCATTTCTGACTACATTACGAAGTTTTACCAATTGGCTTAAGTTCAGCTCCATCAGCTTGGCAAAGATTTATGACTCAGTCTTTATCTTCATGCCGGGGTTCTATTGTGTACATGGATGATATATGTGTTTTCGGAAAATCTGAAGAAGAACATTATTTCAACCTTCACTCTGTGTTAGACCGTCCCCATCAATTAAACTTGCGTTTGAACATGAACAAGTGTGTATCCTGTGTGACTGAAATATCATTCCTCGGCCATATTATATCTGGTGAAGGAGTTCGCCCCAACGTGGAAAATACTGAGGCTATTGTGAATGCTCCAGAACCTAGGAGTCAACTTCAACTCAAACGTTACCTCGGATTCTGCTCATACTACTTAAGCCACCTTCCAAATTTCGCCATCATGGTCGAGCCACTGCGATTACTTACGAGATCAAATATTCCCTTTGAAAGATCCTACACCCAGAGGGAAGTATTTTCACGCGTGAAACAGATGATTGTTTCCGTTCCTGTTGTCAGCATCTTTGATGAATCATCTAGTACGTTCGTTTCGACAGATGCCTCTGATGTTGGTCTATGAGCCGTTCCTTCTCAAATTCAACGAGGACAGGAAAAGATTATTGCATACACATCACGAACACTCTCTGGTACGGACCGTAAATATTCAGCCAGCGAAAAAGAAGTTTTAGCCTGTGTCTGGGCCTGCGAGAAGTGGCATATGTACCTTTTCGGTAGACGCTTTACTCTGAGAACTGATCATGCAGCATTAACGACACTTCTCATTCAAGGAACTAAAAGTCATAGACCATTAAGGACCAGTCGGTGGTATGCCAGAGTACTGATTTACGACTTCGAAATTAAATATAGAAGTGGTTTCGAAAATCAAGTAACTGACGCACTTTCCCTATTACCCTTATCTATACACATTGATACAGACGACATGAACGAATTCGAAATGGTGGCTACCATTGATGATCTGGAAATTCATGCTGTAACCAGAAAGCGTTTGCGAGAGCATACGCAAATGGACGATAAACTCTAACAACTGAAACGATACATCTCTACCGGATGGCCTAGTGTCGAAAATATTACGGACGAGCTAAAATGCTACTACCCCCTGCGACAGGGGCTTTCGGTGATAGACGACTGCATCATGCGGGGACCACGGTTCGTTCCACCATCTAGTTTAAAACGTGAGATTATGCTTTGTACTTACGAGGGACATCCTTGAATCACAAGGACTCTTCGTCGTGCTAACGAATGTTACTGGTGGCCACGAATGTCTTCGTCAATCGAGACCCTCGTTAATGATTGCGCTCCTTGTCAACACGCTAGTAAATCAACCAAACCTATAATTGTCCCTGTGCAGCCAGTGGAATATCCTATGCGCCCGTGGGAAAAGCTGGCTATCGATATTATGGGATCTGTTGCAACAGCTTCTTCAAACAAACGTAACATACTGGTCGCCAATTGCTACTACAGTAAATGGCCTGAGGCACATATTCGTGGCGATGTCACGTCATCCACAGTAATTCATTGGATGAAGCACCTTATTGTTTGTTTCGGGATTCCTGAAGAGATTGTCACCGATAGTGGATCCCAATTTGTCAGTTATGAGTTAGAAGAATTTTTACGTCGGCAGGGAATAAAACATTCACGGACTGTTCCTCACAATCTTTCAAGTGATGGTATGGTGGAACGTTTGAATCACTCTTTGAAGGAGTGTATACAGGCATTACAGTTACAAGGAGAGACGTGGGAGGATTCTGTGCTTCAAGCGTTATTCACTTATCGCACCAGCCACCATAGAGCGACCGGAAAAACGTCTGCTGAACTTATGTTTAGGAGAGATCTACATACGAAACTCAACGCAGCTCACCAACCTGCAAATGGTGACAAACCTACCGAGCTGCTCCGGAGAGAAACTTACCAAAAGACCTATGCCAGGTGGGCAAAAACTTTGGCACCCTGAACATTTGTTCGCTCAAAGAATCAGTCGCACAACAAAGGGCGAATAAGCTTTTCATCCCCGGTCTCCATAAAGCGTACTCTCGGACCCCGTACATATGAGTTGGATAATAACAAGAAAATAAATCAACGTCAATTATTTGCTGGACGACTGACCCGGGGAGTCACCTTATCTTCACGTACGCAGCAGTCCGTTGGAACCCCCCAAATCCTCGTCGCTCATCACGGGCTCTGGATTCGGTCGACCGTTTTATCCACGCCTAATTCAAGGCTGAACGAAAGGGAGTGATGTTGTATGTGTGTGTGTGTGTGTACATCCATTACTTTCACCTCATATCTGATTGGCTACTCACACACTCGCGTGATACATCGCGACTATGATTGGTTTAACCCTAACTCGTTCACTGGTTTAATGTCACGTGTTACGTCTGTGGGTCATATTGTATACATGCTGTTTACGCTCGTTACGATTGCCTTGCGTTCTGATTTACAACACAGCAGTCATACGGAAACGTTTGATGCATCTGTAATTGTCCCTACTACCACGGCTCTCATCGCAACTTCTGTCCCTAAAAGTCAACCTTAATCCATTGACATTCCAGCTTAATTTTGCATTAGAAATTACTGTTGTCTCACGATTTTCAAGAGCAGCATTAGTATGTCCGGGGTTTAAGCTCTCTGGTAACCTAACCAATGTTTAAGGTCAGATTGTCACTGCGGGAACAATAAACGGTGTGTACGATTTTTACGACCGCTAATCTTCTGCATGGCCTAGATAATCAACGACTGCTCACGCAATCTGGTTACCAGTCAGTGGATTGTGTACTCAAAACCTTGGGATAATTTCATCAGTTAATTCTGTAATTCGGTTGCCAAAGCCAGTAACATTTTTTCATCATCTGAAGTAGGAGAGACATGCGGTGGTCTCGAATATTCTTTGAAGGTCTTGCAATTTATCGCCATGTTACAGCCAAAACACATCACAGTTATCTCTGATAATCTTGCGTTGTGCACTACATCAAAAACGAAGCTTTACCTAACGCAGGACGCAACAGCCCTTTTTCGGTCAAAACGACCAGCAGCATAAGCTGCCGTTGATCAAATAAGTAAGCAACATGATAGCCTGAAATTGACAAAAGCCATTAACCCCATCACATGTTCTGAGTGGGCAGTATCAATAAGCGTTGTGAAAAGTCGAACAACTCGTTCCGCTCCTGCGCAGTTTTTTTCCAACGATTTTATATAATGCACACAAACCCATCGGTTTCTCCTTCAGGTACATGAGGACACTATTAGGGGACGCATATTTCATAAAAGTGATCCACCCGAGGCTTTTATAAAAGTTCAAATCGATGCTGAATCAAAGCAACTGATTCCGAAAATGTTACAGTCATTTTTGAAATGTTGCCACCCACTGACCTAAACACGTTTTACTCATACTCTAATCATTACAGTTAGTACAATGTTTTTGTATCCGACATGCACGCGTGTCCTACTCCATTGAATAATCTACTACTGTGTAAATCTGACTGAAACTAGGCATCTGTGTGTTAAATGGTCTTTGAGTCTAAACAGCCGATTTCGTCACCCCATTATTGCTAGCACATTATGATCCATCATTCGACGTCAGTGTAGCAGCAGACGCTTCCGAGTGTGGAATAGAAGCTGTAATTCTACATTGGTTCCAAGTTGGATCACAGAAAGCTATTGCTGATGCCTCCAGGTTGCTGACCTCTGCAGAACGGATGTAGCCTATCCATGTGCACATTAGCAGTGCGACCCCGTTCATTGTTCACACCCAGAGAGCTCCCTTGGGGTTTCCTAATTTGACATTGGGACACGTGAAAGTGGTATGGGAATAACTTAAATTGGAATCGGTACAGTTGGTCATACGGCAGACAACTCCAACACTACTTTGTATTGTATATTCATGTGTGTACTGTTCTAGCCAGTTTCCTGAGGTGAACCATGAACTCATCAGTCTAAATAACTACATGGTGGCGACCCTTGATCAGTTCACTCTGCAAAAGTGTGGAGAATGTTTAAGACATCACCATTACCGGCGTTCACACTATATGCACTTGAAAATCACGGTTATGCATGGTTGGCGCCATCCGTGTCGAATTGGCTCGTCGCGGTGAGTGAAGCCAACGGACGCCCGCGCTTATCCATCACTAGAAGTGGCTTGTGCTGTACCGCTTGCAGTTTCACTCACACACCACGTATGCAATGTAAACCCGAAAGATTAAGACCAGGAGCCGTGTGTGTGACTCCTTTGTATCAAGCCGGTTATTACTAGTTCGCCAGTTTGCAGGCTAATACGAAAGCAAAACCCCTATCACTCGAAAAATAAACAATTAGAGACTCCAAAGGTAAAATCACAATTGGGAAGATGAGTATTAGACGTACGATGTGAGAAGCAGTTCAGTGTAGGAGCACATGTTCTTACATTCTAGGAAGGATGAAAAGGAAATCAAAAGTTGGGGTTGGACAGAAAACCGAAATGACGATAATCATTAGTCAATGAAAAAAATAACCCGCACAACCTACGTAATTGTTGCCTCTTCGTCAACGGTGTTCTATGAGTACGTACGTACACACACATGCACATACAAAGAGAATAAACTGCGCTCTCCAGCGCTCAAAAACCCGTCAGCCTTACCTAGACGAAGGTACCAGTTCACATCCAAAATGGGAGGCATCGACGAGTTGTCGCATTGTTTGGCTTCCATCCAGATAAGCTTCAGCATAAAAACGTGGTTTCAGAACGTGACTGGATGACATGTTTGATCTACTGTGAACAGTCTGTGGTAGACTTGTTCAATTAACCAACATTGACCGATAACATCATTTTCTCTGAAAAGGCGCTAGTTTATCATCGGGTTAGTGTTAATGCGGATGACAAACCACAACTTCAATTCCAAGACTTCAGGTATGGTTTAGAATGCGCAGTATGACTGAGCACTTTAGTTTGCTTGTGGATTCCAGCCCTACTTTTGACAAAATTCACCACATGTCCCACGTTTAGTTTGCCGCCCATTCATGTGTGTAAACCTGAGTAGTACGAGTACATGGAGTGCCATTAAATCGATACCTATTTCATCAGACAAGCTGTCGTAAACAATGCTCAGTTTATCATTTGTAGTCATAAGGTTGTTCTGTCTTACCTCACATAAACCTTATTCACATGAAACTCGCCAGCGCGTGCTTGAAGTTCATGAGGACAGTGATGGCTAGAAAGCTATTGCCATTATTTTGGGTGTTCATTCAAGCACTGCCAATCGATCTATTTTTCATAGAGATAACCGAATGAGTGGGTAGCAAGGTGGACATAAAATGAAACTTCGGTGCGATGAAAAGGTTGATCAGTTAACACAGTGGGTTGATGAAGATCGTTTTGTCGGTTTGAATGTCCTGTGATTGTGGATAATAGTAGAATATGAGAAGTGAGTTCCCCCTAGCACCGTTGGAAACTAATTGGATAGCAAAAGTTGCAATCATTTCCGTAGCCAATGAATGAAGAAGAATTTTGTATGTTCAATATGACTAGTCATGTGTGACTGCGGGAAACTTTGTTGTCTAGATGGTGAGAGTAAAGCATAGCCATTTCTATTCATTTAGTCAACTTCAATCTATTCTGTAATCGCACTCATGGAAGAGGACAGAAGACTCGCGTAACTGTTATTAGCAGCTGAGTTAACAATGATGATATTTTTGGCACTGTGTAAGAACAGAGCTTGCCGATATATTCCATCAAACATACTGAAGCAGTCTGGCTGCGAACGATGCTAGATAATTTTGAGGGTCCGAAAGAAGAAACTCAGTAACAGTTTGTGATAATGCGCCTTATCACCCGAACCTCAGACTCCTGTTTGAAGATTCACAGTACCCTGGTGGAAAGCTCCTACGACTGTTGCTCTACTCTCCGGTACTGAATCCAAACGAGCGGATTATGGTCTAACATAGAGTAAGGCAGCTGATGCGACGAAGGTCCGACCTCATACTCCCGGACGATCTTTCATACATGCTTTCTCAACATGAGTGGCTTTTGAAGTGCCTGGAATAGTCAAATGAAAATGGCAAAAGTTTGGTGACAGCAATATGTTGTCACAGTATGGTTAAACACGTTCAGTCGTTTTATTTTCAGGTAATTTAAAAGGAGGGCGTCTGACTGCGACAGTCTTTTGTTCTGCACTTGGGTATTTTAATATTCAACTGCATAGTGTTCGTAGCATTTTGGGTTTACTAGGCTATGGGCTTAAACACACAGAGTTAACGTCATTTTGAACAGTCGATTTTCCTCCTCGCGTACGAATCCTGAGTTGGTTAGATCTCGATGAACAGAGTGCAGTAAACGAATAATGATTAATTCTAGGAGCAAATGAAAAATGATGACTCGTTGGAACGGTGACTTTTATTGTTCATCACTTGGCTATCAGCACAGAGAGACAAACGACAACAAATCTGTTTATTCACGCTGAGTTAATCGACTACGCTATGGGCTTAAGTTTTGCACAACAGAAAAATCAAAGAATGACGCGTTTCGGGAACAAAGTTCATTATCACTTATGACCGCGACAAGCTGTATATGTACGAAGCATATAGCATGGTTTATAAAACCCTTATAGAATAGATAAGTGGGGCGTATGATAGGGAAATGGTGAAACTAATTAGAACCGGTAGTCTGTTAGATTCTTTACCAGACAGCCTTAGCAAAAATATTGATGAAGCGAAGCGGATGGGAGATGTACATCAAATGTGAAGCTACTACTGTGGTTTGTTCACATGATCCCTTATAAGCAACCGGTCGACACATTTTCATCTTCGGTCAGTCGGTTCCGTTGCTCACTATTGCCTTGATCAGTCACAGTCCTGGAATTCGACTGACTACAGCTGGTCTGTCTTAAGTCGTACTGTTCAGCTAGAATAATAACCAGTGCATCCTTACACCAATCACTGGAGGTGGTTTGTTTCGCCTGAGTCACACCCAGATCACCTAAGGCTAGAATGGATTGGTAATGGTGTGCCAACTCCTTCGGACTTCATTTGCTCACGATTACAGACTGAGATGGGCCGGTTTTGCTGCGTGTTTCAGCTCAACTCTCAGCTATCCTGAAACTAATTTGCAGTCTCCACTACTGCAGGCATGAGGATCGTACATAAATGGGGAGTTTCTGCACTGACTGTGAATTTCTGGAGGACTTTTGGGATTTCGGTATGGTGTGCTGTCCACCGGAATTTCCCCTCTTGACAAACACCAGTCGATCACTGCAAACATAGTTCCCGTCTTCCCTACTAGACAATTTCTAAGTCAGCAACAAATATATACTTTGTTCCGTTCATCATGAACGCTTTGATCACGCCTGCTTGAAGTTCATTCCAACTTGAAGCTTGGTTGGGTGAACTCCATGTTGCTGAGGATGCACGGTGCCTAAACGCTGATCGCACGCGTTCGTGGCTACGGTTGATTGAACGAATCATGTTATCGGGAGTCGGCTGTCAATACACATCACATAGCTTAGAAAGCTAAATTGGCATACTCAGGTTACTCGTCGGGAGGATAAATAAAGACCAGAAGTTGTGCAGTTTTAGTATTTTTCTGTGATTAAACTAAGACAGTACGTATCACTCAATCGTGAATTTGTTTTTGTTGAACTACGAGGCCTTGGCACTGAATGGGACGGCTGACATGGTAATTAGCCGGCAAAACTATAAGATAATACCGGCTACTTTTTTTATGAACGCCTCTGTTAAAAGCAATATATTATGTTTGTGGACCATTTTTTTGTGGACGGGGACATACATTCATCAGTGCTTCCATTTTTTAAAATCTGTGAGTACCGTGGTTTGGGCTGCCGCTGTTTCCGGTAGTTCGTGTAGTGGCAGAATGCCAAATTAGTAAACATGTGAAGAAGCAGAAGTAGACAAGCACAATGAAGATTCACGAATAAGTTGACCCAACAACCCAACGATAGTGACTCACGGTTGACAATGACATACTTTTCAATCAGGGTGTTTGGGAATGTCACAGGGTTACTCGAGGAAAACAACTGCCTATCATAGCTGTAATACTACTTTCGCTTCCGCATTCACAACCCTGTATTTCGCAAGTCCTACAGACCTATGGCATTGTCACCATTCAAAACTTCCAGACAGCTTGTCGGCTCAGTTTTCCAATCTTTCAGTGTGTGTTTAGTGTTGTTCCGTGAAACGATGCTTCATTCAGTCAGCCATTACTACTGATTGGTGCGGATACCCTTGGGTACTCTGTGTGTCTGACATGGTTGGATTGTCTCACCTGGTTGCACAGAGACATAACCCAACATTTTATTGTGAAATTGGCAAAGCAGTGCTCTTGATACAACATCGTCACCGAAATCGCTTTCCATCAGGAGCGAAATAGACATCACTGTGTCAGCTGTCTGTTGTGTTCGATTGAGGGGACATTTTTGGTGGACAGTTTACGTGCAATCTGCTTCGCATTTCGTTAAACATTTCCGCTGTGCGAATTTACCAGTAAGCAGTTAACTGGAGTAATGTTACGACTAAATTTTATTAACTGTGCACATATTGGTCCGGACACAGATTTGAACTCCGGCTCTCTGGTCTGAGTGAGCGTACACGTTATTTCAAAGTGTGCAAATTACCGCGTTCGTTTTAAGGCAGAGTTCAAGTGTTTGAGGCAGCTGCATAAATTAAGCAACTGAACCAAATCTTCTCACTGTGCTCCACCTATAATTATCTAAGAATGATAACACATCCTTGATAGGCTAACATACCTCAGATTTTGTTTTATCGTGCTTTGAATTGTTCTGCTTCTGTTTTATGCGAAAGCGCGTTTTTGTGTAAATTTGTAGAGCGATCGCCTGGCTTCAAAAACAAGCAGGCAATGCGAGAGTGTCGTCAAATCAACAAACGTTCGTCACCAGTGTGCCTTCATTTCTGCAACGAATGGAAGCGTCCACAAATGCACTTCGGGATCGCGGTGGATTTAAGTCGTTCGGTTGCGATTTTTCTTGGACACCGTCGGTCCTTGTGGTGCCCAACAAAGGTGATTTCGCGTGAGAATTTTGTTGATTCGTTCGAAATTACCTAACCATACTCTGTGTTGTAACACACACAGGCAAAGCTGACTCAAAAGAGGGTGTTTTCATATTACGGAGACAATACCGGAGACGAGCGAGCCCACTGAAATTTGGACTGCGCTCTTTCTCAAATGTACTCTTGTTCAATAACCCCAACAACATCAGTCATTCTTCATATTTACGATGCAATCTACCATGTTGTTTATTCGTGATGATCGTCGAATGGTCAGTAATCCGCTTTAAAAACATCTTAGCCGAATTTTCAAGAGTCGTCTGAATAGATATTGCACACGTAGTATTGTACTGTATGTTCGAAGTGAAACAACGTGAGCAACCCTACAATACCTAAGGAAATTGTTGGTCTGTGCTCCTGATATCACGGACTTTTCAACTGAGATCCGCGCTACTTACTCACCTACAACTGTCCCCTATGTACCTCATACTGCTTCACTGTTTATTATATTTCGTACTTTGCTGCTCATATTTCATGAGTTTAATGTCACTGGTTACTGTTGTTAGGTCTTGGATCGGGGAAAATGATTAGGCAATCAGTGAACACAGAACGTTCTCACCCTATCCTTTCTTTGATAAGTTTACCATTGGATGAGGCTGTGCACTCGATGTGTGTCCGTCACGCTCATCATTACTACGATCGACCCAAACATTCCATCCCACCTTAGCAATGGTGCATCAGACACCTAAAATGGGGCAATCCACTTAAACATAAAGAAGGAGGCACTCAGGTGACGTGATTGGGCCGCGTTAATGAGTGACTCCGATATCAGTCAGAGTAATAATAATAGTAATAATAATGATAACACGGACAATGTACAAACCGAGGTGTCAGTACGTCAACTGCCTGACTTAACTTTGAAGGTCGATGTCGAGCAGATAAGCCCAGTGGTTCAGAAGCCCAATTTAACCGTTATTTGGACGGCGTTTACACCAGATTCGAGAGCGACAGCGTCTCTGATTAGAAACGTGAATTGATTGTCCATATATTTGGGCAAGAAGAGGATTGGTGTATGATGACGGCAGTAAACAGTGCGGACATTCGAACGGCTCACAGTTGGTTGCGTGCTGATGGTATCGTTTACGTACCGAAGGCTCGCGGTGGTCGGATACAACCCATTCTTCTTGGTGGACTGATTGACGACTTGCTAGAGTGGGTGGCTTGTGATCCAACATTTACTCTGGGGTACTTACAACTACGAATGAACGTGCATCTTGAGAGGAACTTTCCCATCCCAACCATCCGCAGGCATTTTTGATGGTCGATGTATTACCATCAAGAAGTTACTTCAGCGATCAATTAACGGAGGAGAACAATGAGGTGAGAAAGTGGTTCGGCTTTCATCTACTGAAGTGTTTTGAACGAAGGCGTACCATTCGCTGAAAAAAACGAAGACGCTTTCAGCCTGTTCTGCACTCTCACAATAGAGAGGTTGTTAGTGTCCAGAGGATCTACATTACAGCGACCAGCAATCGTGGTTGAAATGTTTAGTTGATCGTAGCTATAATCAGGACGCGGATTTTACACCATCGGCCGCGATGGGATTCATATACCAGTGAAGATTGTAAGCAGTGACTCAGGACACTGTTGGCTCGAATAACGATGCATGCTGCTGTGCAGACCTTAACAGCAATTTGCGATAACGTTCCATGCTACAAAGGGTTAGAACAATTTTCCAAAGAGGTTGCATATGACGACGGACGACTCTTACATCTTGCTGCATATTCACCCATGCATAGCTCCATCGAATGTATCCGGAGTAACGTGAGAGCCAAGACAGAGCAGACTTCACGAATGAATTTGAATATTCTAAGACTAGATGACCCAAGCGGTGAGTTCAGCCACAATGAATACGACTGTGCATTTCAGTAGATAGGGTGATGATGGGTATGGCGGAGGTCAATGTTAATTACTGTAGCCGGCTTGCTGTGCATCATCTAGGTTGCTGTTTGCAAGAATTGATGACATTCATATGTGACCATGAACTGGTTCACCGTTGAGTGAACTTTATTAGTGTTCTTTGTAGGCAATCGAAATTTGACTGCCTTCTTTAACATTTTTGGGTTTAAGCGTAGATCACTGTCCACTGAACTGTACTGATATCGTGACTATACGTCTGATCCTAATCTGGCTCGAAGTTGTCTCCGTGTCTCCACAGTGCTATACTCAGTATTGAGTGGCTAGGTGGTAAACCTTCCATGTCAACGTTATTCAGCACTAGTACTGCAAACTTGGCCTTCCATATTTTTGGTACGAACGACCATAGTCAACTGCCGCTTTATTTTCATTCCAACAGAATCTGTCACGGGTTATCGAAATACGTGACCATTGAAGAGTGTTGATTGATGGAGAAGAAGCAGATGGGAAGGGTGCTAGATTTGTACATTCTGCCCCCGAAAGACAGCAACTGGTGCAACAACGTCGAATTCCCCATACTGAATCTCCCTGATAATTTCCCGAGTCACGCTACTTTGGGGTCGAAGGTATGCAGTGCTGCAGTCTACGCACGTGAACCCGGCATACTTGATTTTTCTGACTGATACCTTTGTGAAGAGAAGAGACAGGTTAATTTTTTTTAAAGACTGATTAGTTAGTTTTCCTTGACTAAAGCCTCCCACTGAAAACACTCGATTAGCCGAAGTCACTGGCGTCCCATGATCGAGACTGAAAGGGCGCAATCACATCTCTTTTCCAGCCGTTATATACGGGACCCCACTACGTCTCCCCGTCAAACTCGAATAAAGTTCTACGAGCCTCATTATGCGTCTGAGGACCCACTGCTATCAAACTTATCTGGCCATTCCGACAACAATGGCGACGACCAAAGTCTGTTTCGATGTGAGTGTATGTGAACATATTGTCGTCCCTTTACTACCATACTTCGGCTCAGATTAGGGTTTACCGTGAACTGTCTGACAGTTTCAGCACCATTAACGGCGTCCGTCAAGGCTGTCCCTCTTTCACCACTTTTGTTCAATTGCGTCATGAACGAACTAATGGAGGATTGTATTCGGCAGACAGAAGAAGCCGGCGTTGACCTCCTACCTGGTGGAAGGCTGACTGATCTTGTTTATGCTGACGATAAGGTGTTGTTGTTTGACAAACTTCGAGCCACACAAGCAAAGCTAAACGCAATTTTCCGTTCTGCTAAGTACTTCGGAATGCGTTTGGCAGTCTCCAATTGCAAAGTGCTTGTGCAAGATTGCAGTGATTACGTAGGTTTAGTGATAGATAATGAAAACATGGAGGTTGCTAACCGGTTTACATGACTAGAGAGCTGCAAAAGCTAAGGCGGTGGCAGAGGTGTGGCAAACGAAATAGGGGTGCGCATTTCCAACGGTACAGTGTTGTTCACTAATGTAGTGAGGATGAGCGATCGTAATATACTACTCACACCATTGCTATTCAGTAGTGGTGACCAGAGCACAGATTTCGACATTGAAGTAGCCACAGAAAAAAATACAAGAAGAAACATCGGAGTGCAACATCGCATGAAGTGGTTTATGGTACGTAAAGGGACGTAAATGAACTGAGCATTGGTGCCTGTGGCAAGCGTGACGGTCTGTGCCCAGTACTGTACGCAAATTGGTGTCTTTGTTTGTTGACTGATTGAAACGCATAACCCACGTGTTGTTTCCCTGAACAAATAATCCTTGTGCCGTCCGCGTTCTTGGCTCACAACACTAATGTTTTCTTCTCAACCAGCTACCCCACGTTGTGACAGAGACTTCCGGGATCGGAGGTTTGCTGATATTCATATTGGTTGGTTCACTTTTCTGAATATTGCTTGTGATATGGTTTACGACTTTCCACAGGATTACATGCATACAGTGTGCCAGGGTGTCGTTAAAAAACTCGAAATGAAGTGTGTTGAGCCTTGCATTCCTGCCAATTTCACATGTCGATGTTCCCCCATTTTGAAATCGAAGCACTAGAAGGCCATCGAGTGTAGGCAGTTTTTGCTTTATATAGGACCAATTATTCTGTCAGGTAAACTAGCAACTTTTAAATATGAACATTTCGTGAAACTTTCTTACTATATATACTTGCTTCCACATCTTGACTTGCATAAGATTCCTCGGGAAATTGCGCGCGTCTTTTTAGAGGAGTTTGTGTGCGGTTTTTCTCAAATTGATAAAGCTGGTGAGATGCTGTCTAACGTTCATGCCTTAATGCATCTGACCGATGATGTACAGTGCTTCGGGCCGCTGGATTCTCAGTTTTTCCGTTCGAGTCAGTTTTAGGCAGATGAAGTCATCGATTGCATGGTCCTACCAACCAAGAGGCGCAGATTCATCGGCGTCTGTCAGAACTGTCAGCACGTTCGAACGACTTTGGCAAACTAAAACATGTCGTCGATGATACTTCTACGCCATACCCAGTGAAACCGAAAATTACGGGCAATTCTTTCTGCTGTAAAAAAACTACTCAATCCGACAACTTACTAAATAACGCTGTGATAATCAATAGGAGATCCGCCCTTATCCGTACTATAATTCACGATACTGACCTAGTTCGTTTCTACTCCATTTTATCACCTGCGTATAATTTTAGCATACTTATACATCATCCGTATATATATATATATATATATATATATATATATATACCGCGTCCGATTTTTCAAAGCAATAGCCCACGTGTATCCCTTTTCCAGTATTCAACAGCAGTGTATGATTGTTTCTCATGGTGACGAAACTATATTTATTTCTTTGTTACATACGTGTTTATAAGTAAATAATATTTGTGTAGATTACG
>JTDE01020833.1:0-26954 GCA_014338405.1 Paragonimus skrjabini miyazakii | reverse complement strand
CAGGCTCATGGCTGTTATGATGATGATGATGATGATGATGATGATGATGATGATGATGATGATGATGATGATGATGATGATGATGATGAGTTGCACCCAAATAATATAACCTTATACTTCTGATTTCACGCGCCGAATTATTTATTTCAAACCATTTTCTTCATCCGATACACTACCCTATACCTATCACAGTTGACTGTGACTAAATGACTACAATACCATTTATGGTTATGGCGTCTGTATCATAAAACATTGACACCCTAATCGCAGTACATTTTAAAAATGTTACTTTTTCCAAGCGTGATGTTCGCCAGTTTTATCACAAAAATCCAGTCACCCTTAGTTCAGTCGGCACTAGCGTTCATTTAATACGACTTGAATTTAAAAGGTATCCCTTGGTCCATGGATTATACCGCTAATGAGTTATTCGGACTTGGGAGCATTAGTTTGATACTACTGTTTATTAGCCAAGATGTTACGACGCATGGTCATCCAATGAAGAAAAGTGTAAATTCTTATACTTCAGCAGGTGACGCATTAAATTTTGAAAACCAGACGTTAACTGTACGATCTGTAACTTCCGTTCATGCTGGCACACCGAATAATCAATACCAATTCAAGCCTTTAATTATCCGAGGGGTTCAAAAGGCTACTAAGCATCATTGACTTCGTCCAGAAGCCGCCTGATACACCTTTACAAATTAGCACATTTACCATCCCTCTCGTTCTACCCTACAGCCTCCAAAACAGCTTTTGACTCGTGACAAATATAGCTTTTGCTTTTTCCTTCCTTTCCTCGTCGTCGTTATTTACCTACCCGTGTCCGTGTTCTAGTGCTGTGATGAACTGTAAGTGAAGTCCAGTTAACCTTGTTGTAGTTCTGCAAGTTTAAGTGAAAATCCCTTAGCATCGACTGTACACGGGGATGCTGATTCCCATTTAGCTTTTATTTTATACAATTGAAATATACAATTGAAATTTTCAAGCATCCTTTGAGCTCCGAAAGTTCGTTCGCAGACGTTTCAGAGTGCTATCTTCCTATAGGGCTGGACCCATTCAGATGATCAAGGATTTTGACAGCTTCATACTTTCTCTCAATGTTGTATGTAGAGATTCTTTTGGTCACCCTCTTATGTACAAATTATTTCTACGTTTTCCGCAGTTTTCATGGGCTCATCTAACTATATGTAGTAACTGCGTAGACAGCCTATAAGCGTTGAACGGACAGCGGTTAATGACACAGTGGATAACGGATCGACGGTTAACGTTAATGAACAACCGACTACGGAGTATACGCCATAGACTGGTAGTTCCCCGCCAATCCAACCACCCGCGGCTAACGCACGCACTCACATGGAAAAACCCACCTTCCGTCAGAGCTCTCTCAGTCCTCCCTCAGTCCGCAGGCAATCTGGTCGCAAACTCGTTCACACTTATAGGGTTTTGGACCAGCGACAGAATAAGGTCAAAAGTGCAGACAGTACAGTGTAGGCGTATAGTCTGGGTGACAACAAAAGTTGACACCATATCTGAAGATGCCCATAAGGGCCGGAGAAGTACATGACCATGCCAACTATGAAGGTCACTTACAATTGTACTTTGTTAGACTTTTTTGCAACACATTTTCAGGGCATTAGGGATTTTCCCGACAGTATGTGGCGTGTTTTAAGTCAGTAGCATATCCTGCGGCATCAGCAGATCATATTTTCTTCACGGTTTATAATTTTACGGATTGCCTTGGTTTCTGAGTAGTTACACCCTAAGAGGATAGCGTGTTAACCGAAAACTACGTTGTATTATTGAAGCGATCGTCGTATTTCATTCCTTGGGTTAAGGCAAGATCACGTAGACTAAGAGTTGGGTGTACGTTTTCTTGTCGTTCACTTCTCTAAACAGTCTGTTTACTATGCATATAACTGAACGGGATGTTTGTCACATTTTTTTGGCTACTGCTTTTCAGTACGGTATGGAACATAACGCTGTCCGACGGAAGCTGACCGCTTGCATACGCTAGCAGGACACGCAGAAATATACTTAGGCACAAGCGCACACATCTACGCTCAGGGCTGACTGACACCAAGGGACAATGTGTGTCTCTGTGGGCGAATGAGCAGATCGGGTTATATGCAGTGGTGATGTTGTCACGCATCAAACTACGTTTTCCGGTCGGATTCAGTGCCAGCTGTTCAAATCACTGAGTTCAGTCTAGAAGAGATCCAGTTACGAAAATGCTAGACTTTGATTAGATTCAAAACAGCGACAGAAGCAGTATGCACAGACTCGGCAGGTGCTCTACTAATTGAGTTACTAAACTGCCCTGGAAGCTCAGCAATTTCGCATTTCTATTCAGTTCCTCACCCAACCCATCATATCATAAAGGATCCACCAAATAATCCAGCAGATTGACTGTCCAGACAGTTTACTCCAGGGTGCATATTAATCACTCAACTTATTAACCAACTTAGCACTGTGGTTTGTATGAACCATCGATATTTTGGTCAACCGACGGTTAACGTGATCGGTCGTGCTGTGCAAACACAACGTCCCATTGAACGGTCGCAGTAACCACCAGCCATCCTAACTGTTAGCCGTTTACATGAACCACAGTACAGTCAACCTGGTTCACTTCTCTTTGTCGAAGGGAATAATACAACTGGAACACCATTTACACTAGACCATGCTTTCCAGCTAACTCGTTTCAGACTAATACCAAGCCAGAGTTTGACTTAGTGATTTGAACCACTCGTCATCAGTATACATTCTTATTCATGTCGCGAGTTGAACGGTGGTCCACATGTCTAAATAGCGTGCTTATTGAACACTAGGTACAGATGGGTCAGCAAATGTGCATTTATCTACCTATTCTGCCACACTTGAGTCGTCATAACCTGAACTGGAAATGTCATTCATTGCTGACTATGACCCAAATGTAAAAAAATCCATCCCTTTCGAAGTGCATGCAATACACTCACCTACCTTTTAGACATCTCGTTAACTAGACTATCTCTACTATTCAGGACATCTCCATCATACTTTTATTGATCTAGATAATACGCGGAGCGAATGGTGCACAAACGTGTATTGCGATACTGCAAGGAGTGACAGTACCGGAAATTGGTTCTCCTTCGGTGTGCCTCCACCTTCGAACCTGTCAGTTGTTACACCGGGAATCGGAGTTGGTACCAGTGGCGCTGGTTTCAATCAATCCACACTTACCAGTTTGGGACGCTTGCAGCGACACACGACACATGTACCGCGCCCACAAACCGTTAACATCTCTCCTAAACGAGAGACTGATATAAAAACGAACGGCGTGGAACAAATACTCGTGAACGATCGTCCTTACACTTTCTTTAGTGGAGGCAACGATTTTTGGTCCACTACGGTTCGGCTGCTTTTGGTACATGCAGACAAGCATCAGGAGCTAGAAGTGGAGTTCGAAGGAGAAGAAGGTACTGGCTTGGGGCCTACAATGGAGTTCTATGCTCTACTGTCTGCTGAATTAAGGTAAGTTACAAAGCAGACGAAAAAAGCAGGCAAAGTTATCTCGTGCGTACACTTCTGAAACTCGTTTAACTGATCCGCTTCAATCAATCATCGGTACGCAGTGTAACCGCAAAACATTGGGATGTTTTCATTTTAAAAAGGATACTTCAGATGGCATTGTACATGTTTATCCTACTCTCCAGAAATATGACCGATGTATACTTTGCTATTCAGTACACAATTACAGCTTTTCTGAAGTATAATACACGGTTGGATGAGTCAGTAAGTTGAGCCAATACTCTAAGTTGAGACGGCACCTGACAACGAGCGTGGGAATCTGAAGATAGCTTATCCTTTCTGCAAACGACATACACTACGAAGCCCAACTGATGAATATACAGTCCCCGCAAAGTTAACTGAAGTGAGTGTACGCATTCACATGTTCATCCCCACCACTTGATGATGATCAATGGGAAGTGAACCATGGAGTTGAATTTAGCACGTCAGAGCACCCATAGTTTCGTTATTTCGAACTTCTATTTGTCACCCCCAGACCACAGTTCTTTGGTAGTCATCAAACTGTAAACGGTCAGATGCGTGCATGTTTTGCTAAAACTCGATTACCGTTTGTTAGCATAAACAATCCAAGTGAGGATAAGTTCGTTTGTGAAGACTTGCCATCATTTCAATCATACGGATTTTTAGTGTATAATAAAAAAAGTGGCACTAGACTTGAAATGTCTTCTTGCGTGTTGTATTTGTCGAGAGGTTGATTCCGGTCAGCCTGCTTGCGAGACGAGCTTGTTGATCGGTGCTTCGTAAGCTTCACATTTGATCGTGACAGTACGGCTATATCTGATAGCTCAGCCACGATTGCTTGGAAGTAGTATCGAGGAGATTATAAGATTTGAGGGGAGACAGTAACTATCTGGTTACATCTTCGACATCGCTTTCATGAGTCAACCGCGTTGACCACTGCGCCAGTGATCTCACATTAGGTACGACTGAATTACCATACACTTGCCAGTGGTGCTTATATTACCAGAACACCCGACAGACGACCTCGACAGGGACTTCTATCCCAGTTCAAATGGCAGAAGTTGTTAGACTTGTTAAGTTATATTTTGGTTACCGGTGAGCGGTATGGAATTCTGGTTAACAGATATTGGACATCACTCATGATTTGCCTCGGCATTTGTTTTAATACAGACTTTTAAGCCAACCTTTTCATGAAGAATCATTATACTGCAGTTTGATACTTGTGAGAATTTTCAGTGGTCCTAGAATTGTGATCACTTGTCATTTTAACCAAAATTCTCTACTGCTTACCTGACATATTATCATCCGGTCACTATGTGTGTCTGAGCTAAAAATACAGGAAACTGTCTTCAGAATGTTGTTAGTCGGGTCAAGTGTTTTTCATATCGTTCGGCGCATATCAGTAATGGATGGGACTAACTATATCATTAACCCCGAATTGCCTAAATTGAGAACGAACTGATATCTGGTTTACCAAACCCACTCTTGACTATTTCGGCTTTTAAGAAGGATTGATGTCGAAATCTCTTGGGATGATTGACTGGGACGTTGTAACCTACCCCGAATTACTTAGGCAATCACCTCCGTATGCTGCAGTTAAACGATGATCATGCAGTTTATAGGCCTGTTTGTTCCGTCTCACAATCAGACAAGGTGCTGCTGTCTTGTTATTTGACACAATCAGTTTTGTCGCTTTCTGGATCCATATTTCTTTTACACAAACATAATGGTCGTACGAGAAGAATCTGTTAGTCGTTCGTCAGAACACACCCAGAGAGGCAGGTAAAATCGATTAACCTTGGGCTAAGAGTAGTGAACAGGAGTGACTAGCGAAGAACCACGTACACAGAGGTATGTGGCATTCAGTTTCCCAGGAATGGCAAAAATTAACAAATAATCTACTGTCGCTCGTTGGTATTTCGTAGGGAGAGCCAACCTTTTCAAATACATTTATACTGACATTCACATTGACTGAAAAGTTTTCGTAAAAATTTTAACTCACTAACCAGCATATGCTGTTAAGCTTTATCTTTCTAGTTAGATATCTTTGAGCACTTTATTACGTTTTGTCTGAAGCATGTTGTCATTTTCATGTAGTTATTATGTATAGAAATGCGTGTTACCGATTGTCTAAGTAAATTTACGGCAATGAACTAAAATGTGCTGTTTACCATAGCCTTTTACTTATATTGAAGGGAGGAGGTTGCGGGATTCATTAAGTTGTAAGTATCTTCACTGAACCATCGAACCTGTCGCGAATGTAACGAGAGTACACGTGCATGCTGCTGAATTTTTTTAGAACTGATAGATATATTTTCCCTAAAACCGATGAGAGTTCCACAGCTTCTGCGTTCATCTTACATTGTACGTCAAACGTAAACCTTAGAGTGTATGGGCATTGGTTATTTGATGTTTTGCTATGCAATCACAGGTACAGTGGAACGGTTCAGTTTGACTCACGCTCGGTGCTAAAATGTTGAGTTCAGTAGAACTTGTCTATTGATTTTTGCTTTTCTATCCCACACCACCTCGAATAACTGAAATGTATTACATCTGAAACGTTGCTGTAGGATAGATTGAAATTGTTGACTAACCGTTGAGCCTTTGTGCAACTTAGTTTGTTGCACCTATCAGAGACCCTTATAGAAAGGTCATAGTGTTGTTAGCCACGAACACACATGGCACAAGGGTTATTGATTCACGAATCGAGCATGTGGGTTATGCGTCTAAACTAGATCACAAACAAAAACATTCATCTGCGTACGGTCATAGGCCTAGACCGTCACGGTTGCTACAGACGCCAATGCTCAGCTCCTTTACCTACTAAGAACCATTTCATACGATGCTGCACTCTGATGTTTCTTCCTGCGACTACTTTACTGTCAAAATCCACGTTATTTCTCCATTACTGATTAGTAGTGTTATGAATAGTATACCACGATCGGTTCTCCTCACCACAATAGTTTGATTTGAGCCAAGAATGCTTACATAGACCTGATCTTACGTTGGATGATGCAAAAAGAATGAAAGACAGAGAATACGTTGGCTTAAGTAAAAAAAGTTTTTTAGAAGGTCCGTGAATGTGGTTTTTATGTGTTAAAATAGACTAAAAGGATAACTGAATAGGGGGAAATAGGTTCAACAACGGACTACAGAGCTGACTTGATGCGAATATGAGAAACTCTCCATCAATAATGCTGATGAGGTCCGGACAACCTGATTATATGCGTTCAGTCTGTTCTTAAGACCAGCAGGTGATCAACTTCTTAAATCTAACCGTGCGTAATATGTTGGAGGCTCTCATTAGGATGCCGTTCCCAGTGATTAGCATGGTGAACATAATGACTATATCTAGTTAGTGTGTTATCACCCACTGGAATACGTAGACTATCCATCATTTCTATTTTGATAACTTTTCCTCAATAGTATGCCAAATAAGCTTGGTGCACACACTGTTTGATGAGGAAGGGAGCTCTTTAGGGACAATCTAGATAAGGAATTCTATCAGTTACAGTAGAATTCCCTTGACATGAGTTACCCGAGGGAAATTTCAACATGACAAGTACACAAAAGTTTACGCAACCTACAATTATCAAATAAAAAGTAGCTTAACATATGCTGCTCAAATAATTGTAACGTGTCAGCTTATTTAACAGCGTTTGAAGTACCTTCATTGCTTTTGAACTAGTGATCTGATGTGGACTGGCCGGAATTCCCACTCCTCCGACCAATTAAGTGATATTACTTTACAAAAGTAACCACAATCGATGCATGCAAATGTGATTGCGGGTCATCTCATGTTGGCAGAACTTGGAGTTAATTAGGAACTCAAATTACCGGACCTGAATAAAATATGTTGTAAAAGTGATTATGCAGTCACCAAGTAGGTTGACAACAAACTCTCGTTAGTAATCGGTATCATCGATCACTACACGTGTTTATCCAAATAGTAGGTTATAATTTCCTGTTGTTAGCTCTCAGCAAACGTTTGTGGAGGTACACAGAAACATTTGAAAGAAGACACTGTAATTTCAGTTCGTTACATACAAAAGAACTGTTGATAACAACCTGGCAAGCTTTGAGCTATGAAAATTGGGATTTGTGGAGATATTGGCACTTACGTTACAGACGTTTAGTCACTAGGCTAGGTAACATCACCAGTGCGTAGGTGTTTGAGCATATAGGCTTATGCGCTCATGCTCGGCGGAAAACCGGATATCTAAACTACGATATATTTTGTTTGTGCTGAGGTCTAGCATTTTGTACATAACTCATCTGCACTAAAAACCATTAGAGATGTAACGAAATTCGCACTTGCATGGGTTTTGTGATGATACCGGTTGTTTGTCTATCCCGATCAACTTCACACAGTGACGTAATTGTTTAATCCATGACGAACTGACGTATTTTAAACCACCTATCTGGATGAGATAGAGTTGCTCGTCTTATGTTTTAAACAAAGATATTGTTCTTCACGAGATTCGGATGACTAGCTAGACTATTTGGCTGAGAGTGAAGACGCGTCAATAATTTGAATATTAACGAAAGCTGTGAGTTAAACGTAACAAAAGATCTATAGGAGGTTATGTGAGCACCGAATTGACCGGTCAGACAGTACACTTCCAGCCTTCATCCTGAAGGAGTTATTCTTCAGTTGGTCGTGAATCCCACCATTGGAAAGTCTTTGTACCGCAGTTACGGAGCCTCGCGTAATGATGGGTTCACTGGCCATGTTTACTTGCGACTTTTGAGTTTGCCCATAGAGATGTGGACCCAGAGTGCCCGGAAAAGTCAGACGATCAAATAAATCTTTCATCAAGCTCTACTTACTTTCATACATTGCACTTGTTTTCTGTATTATAATTCGATTTGAAGCTATTTAAATATCATGTATGAAAACTGTGGTTAGTTTCGAGCTGTTCTAGTAAGTATACTTCAGAGATCGCGACAAGCTGATTATTCTGATTGAACACAATACTACACTGGACTATGTTGGCTGATCCCTCCTTCAGAATCGACAAGACTCGGTTTCAGTGATTTCATACACTGTTATATGGAGCTCCATGATTTAAATCTGATCAGTGTAGTTCTTTGAGCCTATTCGAATTAGGAATACGATTTATCTATCAGTAGATTCAAATTAGGCTGTGTTCGTAAATCAGTTGCTTCTCACACTCACCAGCCTAGTGATTGCGACCGAAGGGCGGTGCCCAAAAACGATTAAACGCGGGGTCAGAAAGTGTGCAGAATGAAGAATTAGGGCGTTCGCGTTGCAAAACTGATAGTTCCCACTACTCTCGCGTCAACTTTTCACTTTTTCCCATGTTCATTTCAAAGCCTCAGTTTATGCACTGTACAAGTTTGCTTATGTTGTGAGGGACAGATAAGTTATTCGTTATGTATTTGTTTCGTACAAGCAATCCACTTTCACTGAGCAGTATCACATCGTGCTTAGGTATTTGAGCTAATATTGTCGTGGCTATTCGATTGTTGTGTTCATCAGTGAGTAACAGAAAGCAAAGAAGCAACCGAGTTCGTATTATTTCTTCTCTTTTGGGGCTCAGGCGACATTCGCACGGATTGTGGGTCAGCGAAGACCGTACTGACCGATTAAACCAGGCACTCGATTTGACTGATGATCCAAATGAAAACTGTATGTCAGACGATTGGGATGCTGTTTCATTGGCAGATTACCCCGAGGTTGAGACGGTTAACGCAACTGTTTGTCGAACAAAACTGCCACAAGAAGGTACAAATCACGACACGGATTTGACGGATATTGGGGACGACTTCTACGTTAATCCACCAGTTGGACTTTTTCCTGCCCCGTGGCCTGCCGGCCAACTGCCACCAGGGACTGAACTACGATTTTACGTACTTGGAATAGCGGTCGCTAAATGCCTTGTGGTCAGTTTCTATTCAATTCCTAGATGTCGATGTTAATTGATCTAGTTAAAGGTTGACGTTATTGTCATTAAATCTATGTCAGCGTTCATATTGAACCGTTCCTTTTTATTGCGCGCTTAGTCAGTTAACCGAAAGACTAAAAGAAGAAAAGTCGTAGCAACAACGTTTACTACAAGAAAGGAGTCAGAATTGGGCCACAGCGCTCTAACCATATAACGGCGAAACGATCACCCTACGCGGCCAAGCCGCAGAACAAAAGTACACGAGGCAAGTATATACTGTAATCAGACGCACAGTGAATCACATGAAACGGTCGTATATGGCATACAGGGCTTTAGAACTAATCACGTTACAGCAGCATCAAAAAGCAAACGCGAGAAGATAAGTCAGATAGCTTACAGGCATTCGATCGAACGGCTTCAACCTGACTGACTGTGTGGAACCATATCGTCATCCACCAATATATCAGCCCAAGACTGAATCGACCGATCGATATGGCGTGATTCATCTTGACTATTTTGTTAGGAAATGACCTTCTAACAGTCTACTCTACTCACTAGAAGTATTTCCTTTTAACAGTCGGCAACAATGTCCGATAATTTGGCACTGAATTGTACGTTATCTAAATGAATCTGTTTCGTAGGTTATTATTAGACATCCACCATTTTATTGTAAGCATGAATTTTCCCGCAAAACTGCATAGTCGAAGAATTACGAGGCGTTTCTTTTTTCCTGTGGACTTCTCAAAGCTATGTTACTTTCGATAGCAGATTCAGCAGTTCTTGAGTGAGTTTTTGAGTTTACCTTGGTGACTACACTTATGCCAAATGTTGTGGAACATGTTTCAAGGATCTCATAATGGAATTACTGCCAGGTACACTCAGCCTCTCCGTAGGTCACAATCCTCAGGTCAGCAGAAAAGTGCTACTTTTGATACTGTGCTACTTTCGGTGACTAATACAATCTGGATTGTTCATGAATAGTCAAATAAATTTGACTTTATTGAAGAATCGTCAAAGCAGTGTGACCTCATCTTGGAATAGTGGAAAACTTACATCCTTAGAACGACCAAGCGTATCATGTCTATATGTTTATATTTTGATGGTCTCAGTTGTACTAGTAAGGAAATGATTGACCATCGGTCATATGGTATGGGAGCAATGTCAGCTAAATAGAAAATCAGCCATTGTTTGTAAGCCATGAATTCTCAAAAAATTAAACTAGTAAAAATACATAAGTTAACGTAGTAAGTGAAAGGTTTCCTAAGAGGATGTGTGAATAAAATCACTTATGATCCAACTAAGTCGATATCCTTGGCGTACACACGTGAATACCTTTGTAGCAGAATCTAATAAACTTTAATTAGGCCAGTTGCCATTCATGCGTAGCAGATGATATCTCACCTAGTGTTGTATGACAGGCAGTTTCGTTGTGAGTAGTATACTACTCACAAGTAGTATGTTACCCGCAGGCAGCGTTCAGGAACAAAAGGGCAAGCTGCCAATGCCAGGAAGACGGAGGACAAAGAGAGACTATCGAAATAGTTTGTACGCGCTCGGCAGAAGTTCCATCAAGGCGAATGACAATGATGGATATGAATGCATATCTAACTTGCAAATGAGTATACGCGTTTGTGGTTTGATTTTTGACGTGACCTATACGGGCGTTTGTGCAATAAACGAATTCTCAGGCCAATCGTCTTTTGCAGTCACAACACTAGTACGCAGGCGATAAGCAGTACCTTTTTTGATGCATGCTCAGTCATGTTGTGGCATTCACGATAAACGGTTTAATACATACATAGATTGCCAAACAACTTCAACTGTGAGTTGGAAAACAAGATGATTGAGACGGACGTACGGCCGTTGTTTGATCGCACTTTAACCGCTCCAGTACATCGCAGTGTCACGTGTATGACGCTGCTTCTTCTTCAGTCATGATCTTTGTTCAATGTGTGATGAGCAGTCAGAGACATCTTGGGGGAAACCTAAACCATAGAAATTCTGAGTACGAAAGATCACCCTTATTTGCCATTGGCCATCTATACAATAGACGGGATGACGTCAGCAAAAGAGCTAGGTGACGCACAATTTCCTAAGCAGTGTCCATGAATTGCTGGGGCTATGGATGCCAGTCAAGTAACTTTGACTGGGTTGTGATAAGCTACAAAGGTTTCCGCAACCAGCAGGCAAAGATCTTTACCGTATTCTGCTGGTTACGAACATTACAGCATCATGCGACAGCGCATATATCAATTGTCTGGTTTCAGCACTACTATATGGGGAGGACGATGATAAGGAGTAAAGTCTAAAACATTTCAAGGGATTTTGGGTTAGACGGTTTACTTATTAGGGCCGGGTTGGTATACGGGGACTGAAAGCTCACCTCCCGGAACGCATAAAGCACGTTACTGACTTGATTTGGACAAAATTTGCCGCATTGTTCGTTAACCGTTTCGTGCGGGCACAGACTTGTCAAAAGAATTATGAATCCCGTAATGTGTTGCACACTGCTGTGATCTTGTTACTGGGCTAGGTCGCTCTATTTCGAGGAAAACCGTGTGCGACTTGACACCGAGTCGGTTTTAAAAGAGCCTTGCCGACTGTTGTGGTGAATCATAAAAGTAGGACCAAATGTTTATTTTTAGCCCGCCTAACAGTGGACGAATGCTTTCGGATTGTCACGACGCGCTGGTATACGCTTCAGTAGTTAATCAACTGACTTGATCTGCAACCGGCTTGTGTCTGCTCCACTATTAAGGTCACACAATCGGCTAAATTAGGCACTCGGTGGGACAAGTATGACTTGGTCACAAAGCTGCGATCCACTATACTTAAAGCACACATCCGCTAGTAAACCTGGACGTGCGTAGGTTCAGTGGAGTGAATCCTATCAGTCTGTCGCACCCGGCGTACGGGGTAGCCAACTTCCACGATTAGCCTTGTGCAGTGGACCAGTCAGTAGGGCGGAACGAGGCAGGGGGCACCGAATGTCATCGTACACACGCTTTTTTCGGCGGAGAGTCCCAGCAAATATAGGGGCAACGAAAGTGACACTCAACAACACTGTTATCGTCTGGGTCATTGATGCATCTGTCATCAATCAATGTCCGACCAGGTATCACCAAGTGACTAGGTAACCAACATCCCCATTAGAAATTAACGTTAATTGTTAGAAAGAGGACGACTTAACAAGCGGAAATTTACCATGACAGAAGGAGTCTTACTGTTTCTGATACTGGCGAATTTAGTAGGTTTGATTGCGAGCAAGATACAACGCATCTGATCGGACCGTGAGCAGCAAACCCATTCAGATAACATGGCAAAGTAATCAGCCAGCTTTTTGCCATCTACCGTTAAGGTAAATATTGTTTGTTTCAGCAACCACTATCCGTTTGAGTCCCAGAGAAGCAAACCAACGTAAGCTGTAAGTTTGCTCTTGAGCACACACTTATAACCGACTCACTTGATCATGTCTAGTAATAGCTGCATTGACACGTGGTGCTTGATACCTCAACGCGGTCCGACGTTTTATGACCTATTTCCCTACACTCCGAACTGTAAAACGACCTCGATAGACAGCTGCGTTCATTCTTTGTGCGCCCGGCACAGCTGACAGATCCGGCTCGGCCGACCCAGCTGCTGTCAAACCAAAAAGCCGTCAGGCCCTTATCACGTGATCATGTTATTAAAGGTTTGGAACGGAAACGGCACAACAGAACGTGCCCGTATCCAGCGTCACGGCCTAAGAGGTACACGGTAGCACCAGAGGATTTTGCTCCGAGGCTTGTACACCTTCACAGAGCAAAAGGATTACAGGTAAAGGATTGCTGTCACGTCAGCCCATCCCTCCATCACGCTCCGTAAGCTTCCATTCGTTCAATCAATGATCCACGACAATCATTTCCACAGTACTATCAGGATTGTGAGAAGTCCGAATACTTTATCTAGTTTGTTACTAACTTATATATGGTACACTGCCATTTACATGTTATATATATATTCAAGATAACGCCTATACATATTATAAGTAATGCCAATAAAACCATAGAGAACATTGGTGTTGTGCACATACCGCGCCCGCATTTGTTATTGCAAACCAGATAAAAATTTGGGCAACTGGAAATGGTTAAATGTAGTGGCACGTTTTACTTTCAATAATGCAGGTAAGGAATTGAACGAACATTCCCACCTTTTTGCTTACCTTGGTATTCATGGTCTCCGAAATTAAATTCTGTTGACTGGACAACGTATTTGTGAACGGTGGCAAATCTTGGTCGTTCTATTATTACCCAAAACCAGTATCCGTGTGTAAGCATTTGTGCATACAAGTTTGACCAGCGACGTGCATTGTCTTCTTTATGGATGTTACCGTTCAAACTCCGTACAGGTTCCTTCTGAGCTAAGATTCCTCGAGTTTGGGCAAACCAATTCGGTCTTATTCAAACCTTCTAACTCCACTGCTGAGTAACTGATACAAACAAACTTGTTTATAGTGGCCGCCCACGCTGAGTGATGTCGTGATAAAACAGTTGTGTACTGAACAAAATGACCTGAGGTGAAAGCATGCTGTATCTGAGACCAGTGCTAATTCATCAACCGACCACGCTCGGAATACGTAGACAATAATCTTTGATGCATCCCATATTGTCTGAGGGTTTGTACTTTCATTTCAGTGAGGCAGGTCACGTTTTGTAGTTGCTCGAGTGAACAGTTTATTGTGTGCACTTCTTGCTGTGGTTCTCGGGTGCACTGGCGCAAAGTGTGAGTGCTGTCATGACAAAGTCTGTATTCGCAATTTGAGGGGTGACCTGGACGCGGCACGTCGCTTTACAGAACACCAAGGAAAGAGACAGCTGTTGTGCATGCGCTGGTGACGGACTGCATCACATCGTCTGAATGAATGGAATTAAGTGACACATACTCGATAGCCATAGGTCAGGGTGTTGTCAGCCAAGAACACGGATGGCTCAAAGGTTGCTTATTTAGGAAACCAACAAGGGTTAGCTGTTCAATCAGGACAAGATACAAAAACATTCATCTGCATATGGCAATCGTCCCAGAAAGTCCCGGGTGCCACGGACGCTAATGCTCAGCTCTTTTGCTTAGCCAGAACTCTTCCATTGCCTACTGCTCTGTTATGTTGGTATGATGTGTCTTCCCGTGTTTTTCCTGCGGCTATTTTGACGGCAAAATCCATGCTGTCGCCCCGTCACTGAATAGTGGTGTGAGTAGTATGGGGCCGGTCGTTTGTCCTCATCAAGTGTTGCTTATCACAGTTTTTGCAGCGTAGTGTGCTTGTACACGTGTGCACCCAAACCGCATACCAGCGGAACGTCTGTTGCAACGCGCGTTACTCACTGTGGCCGGTGACTGTTAGAAGAAACCACAGGTTAACCAGATGGTGACTCTGTCGCTGGCTGTGGAAGCTATTCATCCCTGCTCAGCACAGATGGTAGATGCCGTCTACCTCCTTTAGCAGCTCGCGGACCGCCGGCTGAAAACTTTTTATTATGATAGTGCGTGGCATTTAAAGAAAAGTCTGCAGTTAGTGGGTTGTTGGTTGTTCCCTTTCTTTTCCTTGAAGTATATACATCTGTAATAATTTGTCACTCGGTTATTTTATGGTCTTTTTTCACAAACAGTAGCATCTCGAGACATGACACCCACGGATACGACTCAAGGCCGAAAAAGGCTTATGATTAGGGTCACAGTGATGGTGATTAATGCCTGATGTGCGATAAACTTCGCTACACTCTTCTACGGTGAACTGTTTGTGAAGACAGATGACGATTATAGTTCTAGAATTGTTGGATACCCCATGATTAGCCTATTTCAGAATTTTCATCGGTTGTCTTCATTAACGGGAATATACTGTTTGCTGTATGTCCGGTTAGTCTCAGAAGATGTCTAAAGGCTCACATGCACTCACACATAGGCCTGTGTGCAACGGTGTCGAACAACAGTCAACTCAGGAACAACCCAGTTCGTATTGCGGCCATTCGGGCGTTTCATCTACAAGCATTTCGACCTGAACCGGTGTGACCAACCAGTCCGTTTTAAGGGGAGCAGAATGATGCCCATACGATTGGTGAATCTTGAGCGGGTGCAGTTATGTCTTGATACCGAAAGCTAGGTGAACTAGGTAGGAAGCTGCTAGGGTTTCAGGTTTGACTTGACAGTAACAGAATCGTTTGGTAATTCATACTTGGAACTAGTTAGCATCAAAACTCAAAGAAACAACACTGATTCAGCTGTTTTCTTGATGTACAAGTAGTGGGTGCATTTGAAAGAAAAATATCTGTCAGAATAGGCATTCCATGTGCACACCCTTGTGTTCAACTTACCTTAAACCCTTCTGGACACTGCTCAATCTAGAAAACCCAATAAGTGATCAAGTAGCGGCCACTAACACAGTACATGCTGTGAAAAGCTCCTAGGATGTTTACTGCAGACATCCAACTAGTTTTTTACTAATTGTAACCACTAAAACAATTGTTTGGGGCGACCAAACAAGATACGATTCTGGTATACAACCGCCTGGAAAGGCTGTGAGTAAGTGGTGAGAACAAATGAAAGCAGCACAGAACTATGCCAACTTTCAGCATAAATCCACTCTAATTTTACACACCCCACATGTTTTATTTTAAAGTACATTCATTCCAGACTTTCTAAACATGTCATTTATAACAACTGTGAAAGAATCATGTTAACGGACACATCACATCTTCCCCTCACAGACTTTCGGGAAGACCTATTAAATGACCAGACAGTCTTCCGTCTTAGGAAACGTTAAATTAGACCTCACAGTTGGTCTATAGCGATTCCATGCACTGAAAGTTTACAATGTATGTTATGGTACATGTTATCTTTGTATTTACATCATCTAACATTATAAACAGTTTGCAAGTACTCATATATTTTAATGCACCAAAAGTACCAATTTTAATCAGTTAGTCGGAGCAGAGTGTTGGTTAGTTTTATATTACTGTTTTACTAAGAACTTATCAGAAATCAACTTTATTATCTGGTAATTGTTACTGTAATTAACTAGTCCAGAAAAGTCATTTTTGTGGTGATGGTGAATCATCCTGGTTCGATTGCAGATTTCTTTGGTTTAATACCTGTTTGTTAAGTTTACTAAGAAATGAGTCGTTAATGATTATTTGAAATGTGTGGGTATCGCCTGTCTGGTCTGGGACCTCGTGATCACCTAAAGCGCTAATCAGAAACGCTGTCCGAGGTGGCGTGCCTGTTTTCACAACATTTCTAATTCTCTTGCCTACCCATTGTATCACTGGGGAATAATTTTATTCTAAGAAATTTCATGTAACTGCTGCAGCGTATGGCGGCTCGGTCCTCATTGCCTTCAGGTCGGGTTTCTGGCCGTTATGAGTGAAATGAATAAATATTTGAACCTTAAACCCCTAAGCCTCCTTTTTGGTAATGTTACAACAATGAGCATCTACTCTAGTTAACTTGAAAGGCAAACGAATTGACTCGCCAGGAAATTGCAACAGGATAAAAAAGAATATGGTTAGCAATAAGATACGGTAACAATATCAGCAACTGTGTGACCTCAGATAAATGCATACTTATCGAAACATGGGTGACAATTGATATTGATGTTGCCCACTCCCTCACTTGCAAATAAACACTGCCTTCGTGATATTTCTGATGTAAGGCGTATCATTCGAAATGCATTGTTCAATGTCGAGTTAGGTTCCTTTGAATTTCAGCAGGTTAAGTCGCCATTGTTTCGAGCAACAATCCTACACGTGATACACTTCTAGTTTCTCAGGTCAGTTACGCGTGGTTTTCGCTAGGATGAAGAGACAGGATCATGTTCGTGATGATCGGCTATCAGTCCGCATGACAATTTATCGTCCAGTTTTAGTGGTTAGATAAAAAAATAACTCATAGAACTAACCAATCCTCCACAGACTACTACGTGGTGATAAATATCATTCCATCCATAAGCTGCAGCTATTGAATCCAGAAAAGAAATTAACTTTGTGTTTCCAGTTGATCCCTACGTAGTGTTTTGCTAGAGCAGTTTTACGAAATCTCGGAGTATACTTGCAAAATTGCGTACCTTATCAATACCATCATATTAACCTTCAGAGAACAGGTTGCATAACATTCCGTTTAGTACTTGTCACTCATTCGTTTGGTGACATTTTTTCTATGTCCGCTTCTTTGCTTACATTCAATATTGTCTACTGAAATAACGTACTTTCAGGTCATTTACCATAGACTGTGTAAACTACTAAATGTCGGCAGTCTGGTATCTTTTCTCATTATTTTTTAACATATCCATAGCCTGCTATCACAGATATTTTTGACATTATATGTGTCCTTGTGAAGCAACACCGTCGTTGTGTTTATGTTTCTCCTGAAGCACTGTATGTGACCCATGTGATTAACCGTGTTTTCTTCTCACTTTACACCCAAATGTCGCAGTGAAAAGTAAGGAAGCAAGTTGTGATGTAAAATTTAATGAAGTTATATTGGAAAAACGGAATTAGGAAAGTTGCTGATCGATCAGTCTGTAGAACGTACCACGTCAGCTGAGGAGATAAACCCAACTGCTATTTCCTGATCATTAACCGACTATTGTTTATCTGAGGGATGTAGGCCAGTTGTTCGATCGAAGATATGTTTAGTTGTTTGGTTATACAATTATTAATTAGCGGTTGAAGTTAAGTAGGAATTACTTTTTGTAAACCCACACTGGGTACTGCCTCTGTAAATGTACTTCCAAATCTTCTGCTAGTTTCCGGTACATGCATTTATTCGCGCGCAACCTGATTTACTATTCCTGTGTTATTTTGCATTTAGCTAGACTTCCGCACAAATCAAACTTCTCTATTGTCACGTTAGTCACTTGACTGAATCAACACTTCTCCTCGGTTAAAACCAAGTTTAGCGGATTATTAAATTTTCCGAAGTATAGTTCTATCAGTATTATTGCATATCTCAAACCCAATGAATTAACTGCCCTGCATTTTTTGTTGTTGGTACGTAAAAAACCGAAAATTCACCTCACGGGATCAATAAAGCGTAAAAATGACAGCTTGGCATCTGGTAATTGTTGTTGTGTGTCTATGTTTGAGATAATATAAATAGGTTCTTAGGATGCTTATTTTAAGGAGGTATTTTTAAGATGGCTGCAACTGTTAAAAATTTGCTACGTGCAGTTTCAAACAACTTTTCTTTAATGTGGTGGAAATTTGCATTCAACTAGCCCATATAACCTCTTCTACAGGATCAACGTCAAATGGACTTGCCCTTTTCAAACGCTTTTCTCACACTACTTTGTAAAGTTGTTGGTGATAGGGAACGATATTGTCAAAATGAGTCCGTCGTTCGATCGTCAATGGACTGGCCAGCTGGTGTTTTGGATTTGGTGCATTTCACAGAAGTATACCCAGAACGTGGCAAATTTGTGAACAATCTCATCTGTTACCTCCGCGAACGAGACGCGCTGAAAAATGAACGGAGTGAATACGATGTTGAATCGGCCGACGTGGACCTGCAGAAGCGCATTTTTTCTGCTGAACTACGTTCGCTCTGCATTGACATGTGCTTTCCATCTGTGACCCGAGTAAATTATAGTGTTAGATTATTTACTTTATTCCTCACGGGCTATTTTCCCCGCTCAACTTTTGGGTAGTTTAATACTACCTGATTTACCCTATGTGATTTTTGATTTAGATTTTTAAAATTAAAAAATGCATAGTGAACGATATGTAGCGACTTTCATGTTGTGTATATGTTTCTATGAGTAGTTTGTGTGCCTCTATGTTGAGTGGTGTACAATGACGATGAAACGAAGCGGGCTGACTGCTGCTGTTATAAGTTTCTGCTTCGACGGGTTGAGTTTCGAGCAGACAGTGTTCGTGCTGTGTACAGTCTCATGCTCACTGGACAGATTGTCCTATGAACATCACCTAGGACAGAACGATTACGTGATTTGCTTTGGCTTGCATCCATTCAGTTGGGTGAGTGGAGAAGTTCAATTATATGTTCTTTACAGCGGCAAGGGTTTATAACGAATAAAATGATGGATCAGGTGAACCACGTCAATTAGCGTACTCTAGGCAGAATAACTGGCAACTATTCCACAATATCCGACGGTAATCCTGGTGTTTGCTTATATCGTTACGATTGTGTGCATGCTGGAGAACCAGTCAATTATTCACATTCAATAACCCGGTCTTGCCTACTAAGACGCAATGGCCTACACGGTTACCTCATGAAAGCGTGGCTGGAGTTCGAATCCTGTCCGCTGCAAGAATATGTACTGTTGACGAGCTCTAACAAGGGCGGAGCTAAATTGTAGTTTTTTCCCCAAAGGAAATGGCTGGAAAATCCATGGAAAGACCAAAGCTGCAGTCATTTGTGAGTGACGTTTAATTTATATCAGTCAATCCTCCTAATAATTTCCGATACTTGTCATTCATGATGAACCATGCAAAGACTTCCTAGATGCTTGAAACTACTCAGCTTGTAGGGCACGACATTATCTGTAACAACTTGTGCAAGACTACTTTTGGGTCTGATAACGTTCATTAATAGTGTAAATTCTTTACTCCGGAGCGGATACCTGATATGGAATCTTCGGATGGCACGCGGTCCCTGCTTTGATAGTGCCACTGCATTTTTGAAAGCACAATTCTTTAACCAGTATTAGACGATTATATAAGTGCGCACTAGGTCGTGATAACGTAGTTACTGTAACAGCATATATTGACATAGAAGTCTAGCAGCCTTGATGTGACTGACAAAGCAACATTGGGTAGCAAAGTTAGGCATAAATTTCCCATAACATTCGTCCACACAAAATAAAATCAAACGAATTCAGAAATGTACACAGCCCTTCTTCTGTGCATATCACTTTGCAAAACGACGTATTCACTTACAGTCAACCTCTATTTATGAAGCCAGTGATCACAGTACAAGCCTAGTTATGTTAATCGATTTCTAATTAATTCGTACTGGTGTTTGTTTCATCGCCTGTCGATGGTTTTTTATACTTACGCTGCTACTTTGTAAGATGGCCTAATTGTACGAAAAGATAAACTACAAACTAATCACATTATCCGTCATCTCCGTTTGCGTTGCCAAACAGAAGTTCGGACTAACTGACTTTCCGCTGACTGAGGATTACGAACCTGAGGTGATAAAGCTGGATCGTCCCACGAAACAGTCAAAAGACAAAGAGGAACTGCTGATCTCGAGTACAGCTGAAGCCTATGTTCGACGTTCTTTAGAGTTCGCGCTTAACAAGGGAATTCGAAGACAGATGCAGGCATTCAAAGGTAAAATTCCATGATTATATTGGAGCAACTATAACCCTTTATGCTCGGTGATCCTTTTTACTTGGACCGCTCTTCTGCCCTACTCAGTTTTGTAAGAAACGGGTTAGAACGGAAAAAGAAGTGTTGAACGAGTGCTTCTATAACTCTTCGCATGACTGCCACGATATGTTATACAACGACCATTACTAAGAAATGTTTCATGAATTTCTGTATCATGTATCGATCCGTTAACGTCTCAAAGCCAGAACTGCGCAGTCCCAACTTGGTCGTTTCATCCTCACTTTTTCAACTGAAAGATGATGATCACGCCTGGAGGTGGGTGCATATTCGTGGTCCAGATGCATCAGACACTTCAGTAGATCAATACCAAACTCATTTCCAAGGTATGTTCAATGCCTTCTATCAGTTCCGGTTTTTGACTGTAAGAAAGTGACATGGTAGTAACGGGTAATTCTGGACACTGAATATGACGGGCGGCAAGAAATAATAGGATGGATGATCGTTGTTTATTTTGTTCATTTAATCCGGACATTGGAAGGGTTGAACATGACAGTTAACTTTACCACTCCGATATCGATCCAGTCCTCCAATATCTTCGCGCTGCATCCACTCCATCCATATACCGTAGTTTTCTGACGAGTAACGACGGTCAAACAATAAACATTTGGTATTTATGTTGAATACAATCAAGATAAAATGATAATTACCATACAATACGCAAAACGTTCCTTTTGTTGTACACTGTGATAAGAATAACCGTAAACAGAGATAATGTTTTCTATCGTAGTTGTTCCTCCTTTCCGAGTAAATCTCTCCTCCATTTTTCATGGTGGTGGTCGCGTTAGAAGGCCCTCTGTACTTATATGCGACTGCAAATTTATGCACATATTATGAAATATGCAATCCAGTCAACTCGTTCTAAATTCCGGCCGCTTGGTGGGCTGTTCATTAGATTCCTGCTGCACGGTGTGTGACCTCCATTCTCATCTTTTCAGCTGGGTTCGAACGTGTTGCTCCACTCAGTTCTCTGTCAATGTTTACACCACAAGAGCTGGGCCGACTGATTTCCGGAGAGTCGTGTCCAGATTGGAATACTACTGAAATTTGGGCCAATTGTGAACCGGCAGCTGGTTACAACAGACAATCCAAAGGTTTCTTGCTGCTCATTGAAGGTCTCGCCAGTTTTGATGCCAGCGAACGCCGCAAGTTTCTTCGTTTCGTCACCGGTTGTCCTACCCTGCCTCCAGGTGGTCTGCGGAATCTGCATCCAAAGCTAAAGGTTTGTATATGAATCTTATTTATTGTTGCTCTAACAATTTATGAAATTTTGTGCTTAGTATGCGACTTTCTGTAATCAAGTTTTTTTGGATTATGCCAGTAACATCTTGAGTTTAAGGTCATTCTGACTGCTCAAACAGTTAAAGGTTGACATGACTAATATCGATCGTAAGAGATTTTATCACTTTCACCAAGCTTGTGAATAAATGAATGTGACATGCTTACTAAAGAAAGGACTGGATATACTTATTTGGAGCCTAAAGTAATACAGTATGTGATCACGACAAATCGATCTTCACAAAATAGCGCCAAACGACGGAGGTTCTTCATAGCGAAGAATATTCTTGACCATTTTCTTCAAGCATCATTCTAGTTGGATGAACTATTGAATAAATTAGTTCTGTGAAGAACAGATATTTACGCAATTTGAGGACCGACTTCATTCTCCGATTATTTGTGTTGTCAATTTGTTTTATTCTGTCATTGTTTCGTCGTGCGTTTTTCGTTCTAGGAATGAAGTAAGCATAAGCTAACTATAGTTATCGTAAAACATTCTGTATTTCTCGTTACTGAAACTGTCGGAATCAATTTAGTCTGTCTAAAAATAAAGAAGCACTATTGTTTCATTAAATTCATAACAAAGATGAGCATGTTCTCCAGTCAGCGTGCACAATGATTTGCTCGTCTTATTCTACTGGTCACCAAATTCATACTGGTTCAATCTTTTTGTGGTCAATCCATTTTTTTTCTTCTTTTCATTATCAGGTTGCTAAAAAAGACGCAACAACTTGTGGTCCCTATCCGAGTGTGAACACATGTATGCATTATTTGAAACTGCCGGAATATGAGACAGTGAACGAATTGAAACAATATTTGTTGGCAGCTGCCAGTCAACCAGGATTCTATTTGAATTAATTTTCCACAGTTAGTTTTCCCGGGCAACTTTGTCCTCATGCAGAATTCAGTGATACTGAATAAAAGCATCATTCAGTTTCATTGAGTATATTTTGTTACCTATATTTATCTGATCGGTTCTGGGTAAAATGTACACATGTCGCGTTTGACAAACAAGATAATTGTGTTCACATGCATGTTAGTAATGATATCTTAATATTTGGTGCACATATGGATAAGCTTTTTGAATTCACACCCTGTAACGGCTTGTGATGAAGCAGTTCAAATCGAGTCAGCACCCGCTAGTTGACAGAAAATGCCGGAAGTCGGATGTCCGAGTCGTGAGTTTAACGAGTTGTCAATTCGTAGGAAATCACCAAGGCAGCTAAAAAAATACATTCATTAACATTCAAAAATATATCATAGGTTTTTAAAGAACCGACATAAAAAGACGGCTTATTTCATACAACATTTCTCCGTTCATTTCATTGCACCAAAGCAGATTCATCTTTCTATGCTATTAAATGAATATGTTAACCATTCCTTCCAGAGATCAACTCCGACGGAAACGAGATTTATTTGTACTTGAGAGGTGGTTTATGTTCAAAAGAAACTAAAGTTCTCAATACGCCAAATGTAGGTCATGCAGGAGAGATACCTACTGATATATTCCTTTATCTGACTGCACAAGTATTTACTTCTGCCATGACAATTTATGATTGTGTGTAGTTTTCGCTCCGTACCTTAGCTTAGAGCACTTCTGACTGTCACACTATAGTACAGTTTATTGATATTGCCTGATACCCTCTAACTGGTAACCGAAAACCACCATTTGAAATCTAAGGCGACTGCTGAAGAGCGATTTGGAGATAGATAATGCTCTCAGGAAGGAAGCGATATAACGTGATTCAGAATAGAAGTGGGGAAGAGTGTACAGGAGCTACTAATCCGTTCCATGAAGTAAACGTCGTCGTCTATACTATTTGCGGCTTTTCGTAACTTATTCAAATACTTACTCATTTACTGAAGATATATCTAGCGGCTATTAGTTTGCAATGTAAGTTTGAATTGTCAGGTCCACTGATTTGAATTCTCCTGGGGTTGGACGGTTAATTAAGTTGTTTCGAAACCTTGAAAACAGTTACTGAATATGTGAGCAATAAAAGCAGGCAGAATCGACCGACAAACAGATGATGCTTAGTCTAATCAATAAAATAGATGAAAACATCTGTTCTGTGGTAAACTTGGTCGGTTCCCAGTTTACCGCTTGTCAGAACCCTGCCATAAGGTTTGAATAAATACGTTCCACCTATTCTGTCGTGAGATCATTTTTCAGGCCGCAGGATTAGGCAGAGTTTTTCTCACAGATGTTTACTTGAGCTTACTTTTGGAATATGATTTCACTGGAATTAAAGAACAAGGGAGATGGAAATATTGGGCCAAGCTGTTCAATTACCAAAGCCAAAATAATGAGTCATTTAAGTAACAGTCATGTGAATTTGACTACAAAACCCATTGGTTATTGCGTAAGTAAACGGATGGGTTCCAACTAAAGTAGACCCAAGATCTCTTCAACTTCTGCAGCTTATTCATGAGAAGAATTATCAATGGCCTCTTTCAGTAGAACGTATGAAACTGTGAGACGCAAAAGCTCCAAATTGCGGGATGTAATCGTGGAGCATGTTTCCATTGCAATAGCGTAGCTAGTGTACGGAGAAGATGAGCCAAAATAGCTGATGCTGATACCGTTCTCAATAACATTATCGAAGAGGCAAGTAAATGTTGAGTAGTCGAGAACTCGGTTACTTTCAAGCTGAACACCACTCGCATTTGATCGCCGTCTTCGCATACAGGTAGACTTCGTGGTCACCTCTTTTAAAAAAAATCACTAGACTAGGGTTTCCTTGTTGTTAGAGCTTTTCAGTAGTGCTTAACCTTGACACGACCGGGAGTAGAGTTCTAGCTATGCTTCCGTAAAGCGACTGTGTTGACCATACAAGTGTAGTGCTTCTTTTCTAAACAGGTTGACTATAAAGTCTATCTGAAAGCGAAGGCTGCAGTAAAATGCGAGTGATGCTCAACTTAAAAGTGACTACATCCCAGACCATTCATCAGTAGTCTAAAATATCGCCTGACAGAATAAGCGAGATCGGAAAGCCTGACCTGCTTAAGAAGTTCTTATCACGGGGTAATTGACTGGAGTTAACAGACGGTAACTGTGTCTCCTATTGACAGAATCGGGCAATCTGGTCATTACTCACAAGCAAAAGTGGTTGAGTGTTCAGATAGAGCAATTCGGTCGTGCGATCAATGGTGCAGTGGTCAACACGGTTGCTTCATGAAAGTATGGCCGGAGTTTCACTTTCGGCAATAGAAGGGATATGCACCACTTACGAGTTCTGATAAGAGTGAAACTCTAGTCTAATGCTTCTCGAAAGAGGGTGGCTACAAACTTCACCTGAATGCGACGGCTGCGAGCAAATGCTAGTGATCTTCAACTTGAAAAATCAAGTTGCTATTGGTTCCGAGGGTTGATTGGAACAGGTTATCACATACTTGAAGGAAGCTTGTATTTCCCTGCCTCAACCAAATGGCATGGGGGTATACGCTAGTCCCTCGTCCATTAACAATTTAAAGCGCCTTTCCAAGAGAGCAATCGAAACGTATTCCCAACGGGTATCAGACTAAAAAAACGCAAGAAGGTTTGGAAGCAAACCGTATATTTCCAGCAGTGGTTGGTGATATGATGAGTAATTAGTTCCAGCCGATTCTGAGACCAACGGCAACAACCAAGAGAAAAAATAAAAGAAGCGCGAGGTGGGCTCCAGTTTACTCGGCCGCACTTAAAAGCGTGCAAAGCGAAAAGTGTGTGAAACGTTTGAGTGCGTTGAACAACGCTCGGAAAGGCCCGAGCTAAATGACCTTAAAGAATGGAATGACAGATGAATCGTTAGGAAAATGGCGGGCATTTGCTGTGTGCAATTAGTTACACGATTGAGGAAAGTGGCGCTGAGTCCGTATGAAGCCCCTATAGCAGGCGTACACAGAATCATGCATACAGAACAGACAAGCGGGAAGACACGGTTGCATCGGGATCCTGAGAAAAGCCACACGACCGCTAGTCACTACAAACCTACCGATGTCGTAAGTAATCTGTAGTTGATGGTCTACGTGTGATATAGCTACGACGAGAACTGCCGAGAAGAATTTTGTTTCGCGATTTAATTTCAAACAGTAGAAGTCATTTTTCAGCTAGTTACTACTTCTCTGGAACAAAGCATCCATGGTTCTGTCTGGGCTGATTTATCTGCATCGTTGATGGGATTTCGTATAGGATTTTGTTCGCGGATTATGGAATTGGTTCCAGGATTCGTTTTATTCGTAGAAATTATTTGTTGGAAAGCTAGTCGGAATTAAAACCCATTTATTTTTTATTTATGCTGTTATATTGGATATGTTCACCAAAACTAACCCGGCAAATTCAAACGTTTTCTGACATCAACATTTACTTGGTCAGTCAGAAGTATGTTGGCTTTATCGAGGCAAAGTATTCTAGGAAATTTACGAAATGAAACAGAATTGTTTCCCCTTGGAAAGGCAGTGACTGGGTTTCTTGTTTCAAAAACAACTGGCTTACTTACGCAGTGTAGTTAATGATTCTATTTGTTACTAAAACTTCGAACCAATAGACATCAGCTTAATTAGATATCTTTTGGTGATGAAAAGCAGCACGTTCGGTCCAAGTGGCTGGCGATAATTATTCATTCCACACGAAGCAGGAAACTGCATCAACTGGTTAGATAACGGGCATTATTTGTGCCAGAGTTAAACCAAATTAACCTCCACACTGAAATGAACAACTAACACATGGAATCAAACATTGCTATTTGCAATAAGAAGGTTCTAGATGAAGACAACTATCGACAGTTTGCAGTATCTGGCTGATCGCCTGATCAGAATGCATTCCGGACCTACTACTATATATATATATATATATATATATATATATATATATATATATATATAT
>JTDE01020832.1:27174-45929 GCA_014338405.1 Paragonimus skrjabini miyazakii | reverse complement strand
GGGAACTCACGTTCTACGACTAGCATTCATGCCACAGCACTTTACTCATTTACTTGTTGCGGGTGGCTTTAGTGCACCCAAGATAACCTGGGCATCAATTTCTCACCAGGACTCTGAGGGCGAATGTTCGACTCACTTATCGACGGTGATACGACGGGGAGCTTGGAAGCAGCATGTTAGCATCCCGACGCGGCATCGTCCTGGTCAGATTCCCTCTCTGCTCGACCCAGTCATCACTAATGAGAGCCATCTGGTAGAAATAATGATAATCAACTCTCCACCTGAACAAAGTGATCACCCTCTGTTCACCTCTGATCAGATTTTTACGGATTACCACAACGAGTACAAAAGTCCACAATCCGAAACCGCAATCAGGCTGATTTTAACGGCCTGGGGAACTGCCTAATTTCACTTCTTTTCTATTAGGACTCAGTGGACCAGAGCCACTGCGTGTTCCAAAGCGCAACTGAGAAAGCAAACAACTAATTTATATCGCACAAGCTGTGCAGTTCCTCTTATCGGCCGCCTCTTCCGCGAAGAATACGTCATCTACTCGATGACTGTTCCCATGCATCTGCGAAGCAAAAGCTCACGAGAAACCCGGAGAACATAAGCGCGCTCCACATTGTTCGAAGTAGGCTTAGACAGGAATTTCGTGAACACCCCACACTCGTACAAGAAAAGGTCCTCCTCTAGGTACTTTCTATGCGACTGCTCGAAAGGGAGACCTCAACTGACTCCCTGGTTGTGGTCGAGTAATTCCCGGAGTATTACTCGGCAGTCTACAACTTCTCACCACCAGATCGGCAGCCTATCTTTCTGCTGCAGAATTTCCGGTAACCACTGGGTATCGCTGTGTTTTCTGCGTCAGATGTTGAAAACTTTTATTCAAGGTTAGTTCATACAATGCAATGGGTCCTACCAAAATCAATCCCGAAATGTTCACGGAAGCAGTTGCGGTCTGGCAGAACTCCTTTATAATCTGTTTAAACAGACATTCCAGACTGGCTTTCTCCCTAGTGCATGGAAAGAGGCGACGGCCACGCTCATATTTGAAGCGGGTGACCGGCACTCTCTGACTAGCTATCGACGAATAAGACTTACTATGATTCCCCGCAAAATATTGGGGCGCCTACTGAGGCTTGCCGTCCTCAGCTACATTATGTCCAGCCATCTTTGTTTCTCTACTCAGCATAGATTCCCTCCTAACCGGCGATTCATAACAAATATGCTCATTTTCATGACTGGTCCGACGGGGGTCAAAGGGAGTGATCTTATCACAGATGTTCCTTTCTCTGATTTTGCCAAGGCTGTTGACCTTGTCCCACATGGCCCCTGAAACGCAAAATGGAGGCCTATGGTATTAAAGAAGAGGTTGTTCGCTGGATTGCTTCTTTTCCTGATAATACAGCTTTTAGAGCTAAAACCGGATCAGACCTTTCATCTTCCTCTTCCACTTTTGCAGAAGTTTCTCAAGCGTCAGTGCTAGGTCCACTGTTATTTACTACTTACATCAACGACCTTCCGGAAAATAGTCCCGGAAACGCCCTCCTATATGTCGATGACCCAAAAATCCGAAATGCCACTGATCCCAGTGCACTACAGATTATACTCGACGCAGTTAAACACTGGTCGGACGATTTTAGTTTCCCACCCAATGACAGTAAGTGCGCAAATATGTTACTCGGTTGAGATTCTGGCAATGCCTTCGCGGTACATAGTGCTTTCGGCACAATTGGTATGATGAAAATTGATCCGAAGAAGGATCTGGGCATCTTGTTTTTGTCTAACATTTTTCGCGTATCGGCATGAGATGCCGGCAAAACAAGGATTTGCCGCTCTTCAGCGCATGTTCCCCCGCATAGACAAGAGGGCGTTTACGGAGTTTACATAAGATAACTCCTCGAGTATACTACTCAGGTCATGTATGCCGGCCTGAAGCAAGATATGTTAGCTGCTGAACGTGTCCAGCGTGCGGCTACCAAATTGGCACGAGCCTAGAAGGTGTCACGTACGAGTCCAAGCTTGGAATTCTTGATCCACATTCACTTGAATTTCAACGACCCCATATTAATTTAAACCTTTAGGGTGGGTTATGTTGAACAATTCTTTATCATTGCGAATTTTGACGGTCGGCGAAGACACATCAGGAAGCTTTTCAGGCTTTGTTTGCAGACCTTCCTTAGACAGCATTTCTTTTCTTACAGGTTTATTAACCCTTGGAACAGCCTTTCTTCTGCGCCTCTAGAGATCGCTTTGAAACATTACTTGACTTTCCTTTTCCGAAAAACCCATCATGTAAGTAATTTTACTCTGTCTACTTTAATCCCCAAGAGCGGTGCTACACCCTGTTTTCCGTTATTGCTTTGCAGAACAACAGGGGCCCACTCGACACTGAACAAGAAAAATCGACTGGATCCGGGAACCCTCAGCCTCTGCCTCGAACTTGTGCATCACTCGCTGAGTCGCTGAATTATACACTCTTTTCAGTGAGTTTTCAATCACTAAGTTTGTTTTCCAGGTCGAAACGACTTCAGCCAGAAATTGTTCAGTTTCTTGCGCCAGTGAGCTTCTAAGAGCGCCCAGTGCTGCGACGCTAATGAGAAAAGATTCTTCACTTCCATGAGTTATCATGAGGGCTACCAGATGAAAGCTGAGGAGTTCACGCTATCAGCGCCATCAGAACGCAACAAGTTCACAGCTACCGCCGACACACACAAGTTTATCCTCCCATTGAAATGTTGTAATACAAGAGTTAAGTGTAAGATCAATGTGGGTTTGATTCCTAGAACCTGTACTTTCAGATAATATGTTTAACTTTGTGAGTAAATAAACAATGAATAAGATTAAAAAAGAGGTGACAATAACAGCAAATAGAGATCAAAAGTTGACTAAAGTAAATCTGTGACAAGGTAAGTACTTGAGAATATAATCCAAGTTGAACTCTCACAACGGGTCTGGAAAGAAAGATGACCAGCACTCATCCAGCTTTCTTTTGAACTCCAACATACTATCAGAAGATACTACAACCTTTGGAAACATGTTCCAACAGTTTGTGGTTCGATATACGAAGAATTTAGCCCTAATAGATGTAGCAACCCTCTTCTCCCCCAACTTGATGTGTGGGTCCATATGCAAGCCAAATAGAGATTTCGCCTCAACTCCGGTTATTCCCTCAAAAAGTTTGGAGATTTTTATCAAAGCCACTCTAACCCTCCTTCGCGCAAGAGAAGACGGATTAAGTTTCCTTAGCCTGTCTTCATACGAGTTATCTCGCATTTCCTCGAGCAGCCTTGTGAAACTTCTGGGAACTTTCTCAAGTAAATTCACGTCTTTTACCATATGCGGGTTCCAAGACTACATACAATACCCCAGATGTAGCCTCACATAAGCATGTCAATCCGGCAACAACACTTGACGCGAACGTTTTCCTCAACACATACAGCGCCGCCTCTATACACTGTTTGGGAACTTTGAAATTTCCCCTATGAGCACCCCCAGGTTCATAGTTGTTTCTACTCCCCTCAACTCTTTCTCCTCCCCCTCCTTGCCTAAATACCTGACTGACCCTGGCTGTCCCCCAGCTAGCAGCTGATTACACTTGTCTACATTCAAGGACAGGTGCCATTCATTTGACCACTTCTGAAAAGTATTCAAGTCCTCCTGCATGCTCGTGTTGTCAGGATTTCCTACAACTTTCACATCATCAGCGAAGATGAAGCAGAGATATTTCGGGTTTTTGGAGGGATCATTGGTGAACATTAGAAAGAGTATTGGTCCAAGCACGTGATAACGGTAATCCAATTTCTTGCCTCCAGTCCACAAGGATGGCTTTTTCGATATTTTATGAATATTTTGAACAGAAACTTTAGCTTTCTTTAAATGCGCAGTCCTGAAAATGTACACTGCCTTCCCAAACCAGAAGTTTAAAATTACAGCGACCTTCACGGATTTTCGTCAATTCAATTCAATTCAATTCACAGGACAAATACCGACCGGGAGCAGGGATGTCCAGATTCTTGCGCCGATAAGTCCGAGGACTTCAACGCTTCGGCTTGAAATTTTCTTATTTCATCGTAGGGTTTCCTCTCGCGACTTCCCCATCAATTAAAAAAGAATCTCATTGATCCGGAAAACCAATAATTTTGACGCAATGCGTACAGATGAAGGAAGATTGCAGGACGCCCCTGAATCATCGCGTGCCCCTAGGCCAGACTAGCGTCGATGCGATGCTCATAGGGTAGTGCAACAAGAGGCCCAACTGCGTAGCCTCACGGCCATTCTACGAAAACATATTGATGCAGTTAGACGATTACAAAGGTTCTATGAGGCCACCCCCAAAAGGGGAAAGGAACATAATTTTCCACGCCCTGGAACCAGTCATACAGGATTCTAAACATAGGAGGTCCTCGGAAAGACAGTTAATTCTAAGTGTTATGCGAAACACTGAACTACCCGAAGCGATGAAGTGGCGCCGAACGCACAGACTCAATAAATGTACTGTACCTAACACATAACCGAACCATCCCAGACCGCTTCTAGTCAAATTTAGATATCACAACATTCGAGGACTGGTACTAGCTAAGCCTGACCCGATAGCTCAGAGGATGTCAGGCATAAAGGTTACTGGAGACAGCCATACATCACAAATCTGACCCGTATGTAGCTACATCGGCTGCACCAAAGATCGAAAGCGAGCATCTCAGCACAAACCAGGGTCAGGAAACAAACCACAGCTCCGGGGGAAAAGATGACGATGGAACAATTTAAGATGGCCAATCACCGATGACAAAAAATGGTTTACATCGGTCCGGTTCATATCCTCATACCCAGAAAACGAGCCTATCACTCGCAGGTTTCTTCCGAGAGACAGGATGTCACCAATCGGCGGGGTAGTCAGAAGGCCAGATCGCCGGGGTTGAAATGCATGCCGGCGAATGTATGCAGCCTGCTTAATGAGAGACGAGCTGCAAACAGCGAGTCGCTCTGTAGATGTTTGCTTGCTCCCAGAAACATGGCTCAAAGAGGAAACAGAATCGGGGGATTGAGCGCGTAGGTTCCAATGGTATCGCAGTAATCGTGGCAATGCCGTTAGAGGCGGTTTCCCACCACTGGTCAAAAGTGCTATAAAGCGGTCGCCCGTGGACTGTAACTGCAGTTGGGTCAGCCATCTTCATGTCAACTCCCCGATGATAGTCTTCGGGGTGTATAGAAGTCCGGATGCACAACCGGAGGAGGACGAAACATTGCTGAAATCACTCCGGTCGGTTTGTCAATCAGTCTATCGCATGTTTGTTTTGGGGTATTCTAATGCTGCCAAAATCAACTGGCGAGTAGGCTCCGTTAGTGGAGGAGGTTTTGACCATAAATTACTTCACCCAGTCAACAACTTCATAATGACACAGCATACCTGATTGGCCACGAGATCCCGACCTGGTCAGATAGCCTCATCACTAGACTTAACCATAACTCGTCACAGCGGTGACGCCATCAACGTGTTATCCGCAGTACCACTTGAAAAGAGTGACCACATGACAATTTATTTCCCGCCCCAGTGTCCTCTATTGGTAAAACAGGCACACAAAGTGAAACTTTTTCACCGAATATACCACAAAAAAATGATATAGGAAGCTAATATTGACTTGGAACTCGACAGTTTCCATAGAGAACATCAATACTTTATGGGCAAACCACGTTGACAACCTCCGGGCTGTTACAGGTAGGAACGTCCCTCGGAAACAGGTCGAGGAAGGGGTTGGAGGCCATGAAATCGCCCCAGGGTCAAGAGAGATTTCCAACGCAAGCATATGGCTTGGAAGACATATATTCAGCAAAAGGGGTTTAAAAGCTTAGTGATGTACAAAAAGCTCGAAACGAGGCAATTAAGGTAGCAGGGAATGCTCGTCTGATCTATGAGCTCAACCTAGCACGTGATATTAAAAAGAACCCCAGGAAGTTTTACGGTTAGGCCCAATCCAGGTCCTCTCTGAGAAAGGAATTTGGGGCCACACTTTTCAATAACGGAGAGATTATAACGACTGACAAGGGCATAACGGACGCATTCATGACACAGTTTCAAAGTGTTCATCGCTCGGACAATGAAGCACCTGAACCTCACTCTAACACCGTGGACGTATCCATGATGGATCATGATATTACCCTCCACGAAGTTGAGTGAGCAATATCCAAAATGAACATCACAAAGTCTGCAGGACCCGACCACATCCGCCAGGCTATTCTAAAACCTCTGACCAAGTTGCTGGCGTCACCTTTTGCTCAACTGTTCAATCTCATTAGAAACGGGAATTGCTGAAAGGGACTGGAAACTAGCCACTATAATTCCCATCTTCAAAGATAGTAGCTGATCAGAGATCGGAAATTACAGGTCAGTAAGTCTGACTAGTTTCGTCAGAAAAATCTTTGAACGCATATTACAAGAGAGGATCTGCCGATTTCTCTGCGAGCAGACATTTTTCAAAGCTCACCAGCTTTGCTTTTTAAAAGGTAGATCTTATCTTAGACACTGTCATGGAGAAGCTGGATAGAGGGGAAGTGGTCGGTGTGCGTTACCTAGGTTTTCAGAAAGCCCTCGATTCTGTCAAACACAGGCTTCTGGGCTGGAAGCTCCGAGAAGCTAGAGTGTCCCATAAAATATGTAGGTGGATCCAGACGTTTCTCTTTGGAAAGCCGTGTAGGGTGGGAGTAGTAAGGGTACTGTCGGACAAGAGTTCTCTGTTAAGTGGAGTACCCTAGGGGTCAATTCTCGCCCCTCTGCTCATCTTGGCACACATAAATGATGACCGACAACCTGGTTAGCCCATGTTACTTGTATGAAGATGACATGAATCTGGTGGGAGATGCGTCGGACTCGGACGCTTTCCAGGAGGATGTTCTGAAGATCTACGAATGGACATTAGGGCGGGATTTACCGGTGAGTGTTCTCAAAAGTCATATTCTCATTAATGCTTCCCAACAGACTCCCAGGTATCTAAGGGATGCACGTGGACGGACGGGCAAACCAGCAATTAAACAGCAAACGAAGGACTTAGGTATTCAAACCACTAGCACGTTTGTTCCATCTGCTCAGTGTACTGCAGCCGCGACAAAAGCATGATGGGCGTTATACCGACTGAAATCCGCGATCGCCCACCCATGTCCAGCAGTATTCATCCCACTTCACCCGGCCGTACCTCGCCCCCACTTAAAGTACTGTACCCAAGTTTGATTCCCGTATCTCAAAGAGAACATCGCTCTCTTTTAAACAGTACAAAAGATCGCCAAACGTATGGATGAGGTATGAAGGATCTAAGCTACCAAAATCGACCAAGCTCGTTGAACTTATTCTCGCTCGAACACCGACCGGTAATAAGATACATTAGTGAAATGTGCGAGATCACCCAACACACCGGCACAAGTCCCTGGCACGTTTGTTTGCGATATGTCGGAACAAAGATTTAGGAAGACATAGGTTCACGATCAAAGAAACAAGATCACAATGGCTGTTCGATTTACCTTTTCAACTAACCCAGTGGTCTACTCGTGAAACAAATTGCTTGCAAAGATTGTTGAGGCGTCTAGCGTACATGTATTCAAAAGAGAGCTGGACAAATTTTGGAGCCACTTTTTTTCTATTCTATACTAATCGAAAAATGATCTGTTTGCTTCATGGTTACCAAGATTTGTCAGCTCTTTTCCTTTATCCCTACACTTAGACCACTACCGAACGCATCCGCATTGTCAGGGAACGCAGTCAGGTCAATCTCCGGATCACACCAGTCAAACATCAGGACGTCAGCACGCCCAGGCCTTCACCAAGTCCTGGATTTTAAATTGAAATTTAACTGAAATTGACTTGTCATGCATTAATACACGTACAGCTACGTCTTCAAATTTATGTCTGACGAATTCCTTTATGGGAAAGTCGACTTAATGCGTCGTGCGCTAAACCGTCACCAACCCACTGAACCCATTGAGAAAAAACAGTTAAACCAAGGGAACCAAGGAAACCAAGGACTTGGCGCGCAAGTCAAATTTAATTCGACGGATTTTTGAAGGGAAAACGACTACATTACCACAGATTATCTACGTGGAAACGCTATTTCTATGATAGAAGGCTTCTAGAACTCTCCAAATACTTCTGCTGCACAGAATTTATTTTGTGACGCTGCTGCCACTGACATACCATTTACTGCAGCAATAAAACACCACCTCGCGGCATCATAGAGACTAACCGGACAGCACGTTTGGCAGGTTTCGTTCGTCTTGTTATTTTCCTAAACTTTATAGGCTTTGCAGATTGATTAGTTATATAGCATTGAACCCGCCATTAATCCGACTGCCGACGTTTGTGGACCGTGTTCGAAGGTAATAGGGCCTCGCAATAATGCTACGCCATGTGACTTTTGTAACTACTGGGTTCACTGCAAGTGCGACCCCAAGTTCCCCATAGACTTGTATTTAAGGCTCCAAATCACACCCACTCCGACCCTCTGATACCACTGTGTGACATGCCGACTAAACATCCGTAAAGACAGCATCACTCAGGATAGAAGCAGAACAAGTGAGTTAGTCAGTTCCTCAATCTCTACAATATGCAGTCCTGATACGCCAACGTAAGGCAACCTCAACCCGGTTGCACACAACCAAAGCCAGCCGTCTCCTGTACTAGCTAGTGAACCAGCTCCGACAGGCCGCACTAAGCGGAAGCGTGGTGAACGCATTGTTTCTGTGTCTCAGCAAGTTGATGCGTCCAAGTCTTCCACCGGCACGAACCAGAAAGCTTCAAGCCATTAATCGGGAGCCGTAATCACACAGCCGTCCCCCCGCTCAGAACACAAGACATAAGTACGCCCAGGCGTAGTCACTGCCACGAGTTCGGTAGACAAAATCTCATTATCTATAACACTGCAGAAAGCGAAAGTACGTTGCTCAACCAGAAAGAAACCGATGATCAATTGTATTGGAGATCCATTTATCATCTACCTAAGCTAGGCGTGGAAGGTAAACCAACGTTATGCAGGCTTCGCGAGTCTCAACAATACGGACGCTCTCGGCCAATCCGTGTCACGCTCGGCCGGATGGAAAACGTCGAAGAGGTCCTCTTAACAGCATCTTCCCTGCCAAGACTTAATGATTCTTGCCTAAGAGCGAAACTTCATTTCCATTGGCTGATCAGGGAAAGTCGACGAACGGCATATCGCACCCCCCAGGGTTCCCAGAATGATTGAACGTGCAGTTTGCTTGTGCACGGCGCGGAAGAGCTGAAAGATGCGGATGCATTGCACGCGCACAAGCACGACATTGACCAGTGGAAGTTTGTCCCAGCCAAACCAAGCCTAGACGTAGGCGAATGTGAAGCATGGTCTATCCAACGCCTTCCGCGACCAGTACACCTGAGCTCCATCTCAGCCCCCAGACTATTACGAATCACCTTCTTCAAAAGAGCTGTTTTCCTCTGTGCTTCAGAGTTGGTATACGCTAAAAAACAGCTTCCCATCTGATATCCGACTTCACGCAGATAAATCAAGGTCTGAGCGTGGAACGCCTTTTATTGGTATAACTCCCATGCCGGCAAATGTGGAAAGATGACCAGGATACCGGAGGCCATCAGTAGCCCACCACCTACCGTATAGCCTAAAACACTGGTATAGCCGACCTCAAAAGAGTTGACCTAGCTCTGGTAATACCCGTGGCACATCTGAAGGCAAACACTATTCCAGATGAGGGTACGCAGTTATACGTGCCTAGCTGGTGGTGTATTTTTACTAATGTTCTTTCCCTAAAGAACAAAGTGCAGGAACTGCAACAGCTTGTTGACTCAAAGAAGCTCGAGGTCGTAGGTGTGGCGGAGACATGGCTAACCCCGGACATATCCGATCAAGAGATAGAACTTCCTGGTTACATTGACTTTCACAAGGATCGGCTAGCCAGCAAAGGTGGAGACGTAGAAATCTACGTTAGTGCTGGATTAGGCGCAGTCCTAAACAGAGACCTAACCCTGCTTTCACTTGAAGCGTCCCTGTGGATAAATGTTAAGACACCTCACTGATCACAAATCACTGTCGGTGTCATGTATCATGCCTCGTCCACAGCCCCAGAATTGGATGAAAGAAATCACAGCGCCATTAGACCAGGCCACCGCAACCCACGGATATCGCGCCATCGTTCTAGGGGACGTCAAGCTCCCGCACGCGGGTCTCTCCAGCGGGCTAACGTCTGGTAGTGCGGCCGCGGAATACCACAATCTCGTGCAAGGATTAGGACTCACTGAGCATGCCAATCAACCCAAAAGGTGGAGAGAAGGCTACAGGCCATCCCGACTAGACATGGTGTTAACCACTGAACTCCATTTGATGTAAATAGTCGAAGTTGGTGCGCCATTAGGTGCAAGCGGCCATGCCACAATTAGTTTTTGCATACTACGCAACGTCACGATCACCCGCCGCTTACCGCCGGCTGGATGCAATTTCAGACGAGTCAACTTTCAAAAGATGTGAGAACATTTATCCCAAGCTTCTAAAGAATGCAACACGGCAGACAAATATCTAGAGCCTAATATGTTACACTTGAACATCGCGATAACTATTCCAGTCCCACTTTATACACCATGCCCCACCTGCGATTCGTCCTGACTAAGACCATCGACCAAGCGTCTAATGAAAAAGATGTGGGTCCTGCGGGATGCACTTCTCCTTGAAGGAGATGGCGCTCCACACCTGGTATACAAATGCTATCGTAATCAATACACAGCAGCCGTACGACACTTGCGAGATCCGTCGCCGATTGCCCAAAAGGGTTCTTTGGGCACATGGCCTCCCTGACCAGGTAGAAAGCTGCCATAGCCTCTCGCATGGAGCCTTTAGGACTCTACCTCAAATTATGAGGCGACCGAGATATCACGTGCTCGGTATGCGTCCATCTTCAGCAACTCCGCTGAGACGGAAGAATGCGCCACGGTTTTCTGTCCTGTTCGTTCCCCGGATTTACCCCGGCTAATGTATGAGCCAAGTTACTCCTGCGCGTTGATAGGTCCCTGGGGCTTGACGAGATACCCCCACAAATGCTGAAAAAATGCGCAGACGAGCTGGCGGAACCGCTTGCTCGTTTGTTCCAACACTCATATTACACTGGCTGTATTCCAGCCGCCTGGATGAATGACGTCATCCCTCCCGTCTACAAGGGTGGGGATCGAACGAACGCCAGTAGCTTCAGACCGACTGCTCTACTACCAACCATGTCAAAAGTGATTGAGAGCATATTAGACGATTTCTTGAGAAACTATCTAAATACTCACTCACTGTTGGCGCCGGAGCAGCACGGCTTCAGGAACGGTCACTCGTGCACGACAAACCTACTGATTGCCGCTGACTCATGGATAAAAGCTTCTGAAGAACGCCTCCCACTTGATACTGCGTTTTTAGACTTTATGAAGGCGTCCGATAAAGTTGATCACAGTACATTACTGGACAAATTGGATGATATGGACTTATGCAGTGGGGTTTGTTTCTGGCTCAGACAAAGTCTAACCTGTCGGACATACACAGTTAAAGTTAACGGTGATCAATCCGAACCGTCCAACACCACAAGGCTCCACACTGGGTCCCTTATTACTCTTAGCCTACGTTAACATTCGCCCAGGCGTGAGTAACTCTCTCGTTGTGATGTATGCTGACGATGCGAAACGATGGCGGGTCTTGCACAGCGTTGAGGACACAGAGGACTTTCAAAGATACCTAGACGCCCTGTATCTATGGTCCGTGGAAAATCGACTGTAGTTCAACGCGTCCAAGTCAAAGACTATGCACGTTCGTCATCACAGCACTAGGACATACCACATCAGTGGTACCACCCTAACCACCATCCACCAGGATTGCGACCTGGGTACCGTCGTTACATCGGACCTCTTCCCTAGCACTAACATTATGCGGTTGGTAAAGAAAGCTAGTAGCAGGCTAGCTATGCTTAGTAGGTTCCTTGGGAATTTCCCAGTGGACAGATTCTCACGTGTCCACAGCACAATTGGTAAGGCCACTGTTGGAGGTCAACATTCAGGCATATGCGCCGTACTGGAGGAAAGATGTCACTGCTCTAGAGGCAATCCAGAGACGGGCCACTAAGCGGGTTGAGGGTCTATTTTTCTTGTAATGTGAAGATCGTCTGTCGAAGCTGGAACTATTCCCTCTAGCCTACAGGTGTCTGAAGGGCGATCTCATATTAACACACCAAATATTATGCTCTCCAAGTCACCCCAACAAAAATCTTTTCACGCTCGCCGAAACAGTGAGTATCAGGGGCCGTAAGTACAAGATCTGTATGCCACGTAGTAGCATTTTATGCGGACGGTACAGTTTTGCTGTCCGCGGCTGTTCGACGTGGAACGCACTTCCGGCGACGATTGTCATGGCAACGCCAGTCGATGCATTCTAAAGGCAACTAGATGACTGGTTTATCCCAAGATGGTCGTTGACAGTCGGACAAGTACGGCCCCATGTGCTTTCATTGCTGTCATTTACTTCTTTCGTCTTTTCTCATTTTTCCTTACCTTCTTTGTTTAGTCTTCCCTCTCTACTGTTATACAACCAAACGCACGTTCGCTGCAGCTACATGGTTAATTTCCTCTTATTGGTATCCCCCACCCTGTGACACGGTTCCCCCAACCCCATCCAGTCAACCCTGTGCACCATGTGAGCCAATCGAGTGTTTCCTTAATTCGTAGAACGTCATTGGTTCGCACTCGCAATAAATGTGCGGGACGGCGTCAGAATTGCACCGAAAGCATGAGTGTACACACTGCTGATTTGTCTCAAAAGTTTCAGGAACACCTTGGTAGTGTCGTGTCTTACGGCAGTTCCCAAACTTAGATGCAGTGGGAATCGAGCTTAAACTTTTTGAAGTTCAGTCTGGCTCATCTTAATGCATCCGATCAATCGAACCTGCGGTCGGTGATCATAAGAGATGCGTCTACGCATGTGTCCGTAGGGTCCAAGCATTACGCTCACCTTCCGGTGTCCAAGGAAGAGCAAACGCCCAAACTGGATGCTCGGCATTCTTCAACATCAATCGGAACATTAGCGGTGGATTTCGGGTGACCAAATGCGTCATGTTTCACAACCATTAGTGTGACATGAATGCTGTAAAATACGAGGCAGCAGGGCGTCGCCTAACCCCGTAAGAAATCAACGAAATTCGACCGTGTTCCTCAACGTGATTTAATACATCCGCAAGCATTTCCACAAGGAGACAACGACGAGGGATGTTTGTAACCTTCGTGCACGCCTGTTCGCGAAAAGAAACACGGTTGGCTACCTAGGTCGTTTGAATGCCTAACTGAACACAACTGGTAAGTGCTATTTAAACGTGGATTCTGAGAACCGTTAAACACATTTTATGTTCATGAGTAATTGACAGATAGAGTTTTGTCGGTGCTACCCCGAGGTCGTGGGTATAAACGCCACTTACAAGAGTTGTATGGAGAGATATCGTTTGTTTGTTTTAGTTGTAGATGCTAATGGAGTCGGCCTACCAGTCTGCTTTGGTTGGCTTTCAAATGAAACCACGGTAGCTATCGCAACGTTTCTCCGGCAATTCATCGTATTCGTCGGACCGGTGGACACGAAGACAATGATCATGGACGATAGTGCGGCGATACATGCAGCAGTTACCCAGGAGCTGCCGCACGTCCATCAACCGCTGTGCCGTTTGCACATTTTGCGTAACGCACGCAATAGAACTTCACACTGGACTCCGCACAAATGGTTCCTGATCGCTATGCTGACACGTAACCGCTGGAGGTACGCTGCAGCCTTAGCCATTATGTAGACTACGGACGAGTCTTTCTACAATGAGTACCTGATGCTCAGGCTCATTAGATCTAAAAAATGGGCCAGTTGCCGCAGCCCGAAGATCTCGACATTCGGCAGGCGGGACAACAACTTCGTCGAAGCAACCCGTCGTTCAATAAAGCGGCACAATTTGAACGCCCATATACGAATCTAGCAGGCAACTGAGCGCACAACCGCCATCTTCGACCACATTATCAACGACGGTCAGGCACCGCTCGTCTCTGCCTACCGCTCATCAATAATCGTGAAGATTACGTGGGGTTGTGTGGTCGATTGGTCCCAAAGGCCGTGCGGCTTATGTCCGCATACGTTGCGGACAAAAGCCAATCGACGTTAACCGCTTCTCCAACGGGGCTTACCGCGACGGACAGCTACAACATCTACAACGTTAATCCAACTGCCTGGAATTGCGATTTTTCGATTGCGGTGGAGTATCTTTTACCATGCAATCACTCCATGCATTTGTTTCAATCATTCGGCGGGAATATGGAAAATTTTCTCCTTGTTCCCAGATGGATCAGAAGTTTCAACGGAATTTTGGAAATCCCTGTCGGGAACTATGACGCGCCGAGGAAAACCTACTTTCGATCCTCCGGAGTGGCAGCGTTCACTGAGCTGAGGATGATGGCGATGAGGCAACTGGATGACAATATTCAACCAACTGTTGGATGAATTATGGTAGTTTCTTCGCAATCGTGGTCGTAGGCGTCTTCCGCCGTACTTCATTCCGATAACTGATGCACCAACGGACACCACCGACGTACCCATCGTAACACTGAACCTTCCGGATAGTCCATCTAACGAGGAAATGGAACCCGCAGTTTCACCGCAACCAACAGCTTCAACATCGGCGCCCACAACTCCTGTGGATTTTGAAAATGTCAACTTGTTTCAGTGCCTTCAGGTGCCGAAACGTCAAAGAACTGACCCAGTGCAACGTCATACTACAAGTGAATCACAACCGGGACCCAGTACAGTGCCAATAGGTATGTCAACAATGGAATCAAGTTCGTATATCCGCGGTGAATGTGGTAAAAGGGAATCACCGGCTGAAGATCAAAGCATTAGCAACGGGATCAAATGTCAATTTTGCCCCCAGTGGTATCACTGGGGTTGTGTCTTCACGCCGTCCTTCGATCAGGGTCTGTACTGCACGCGATGCCAGCAATACTTCGAGGCTAACGTCAGCAGGTAAGTGTGAATAAGGTTGTCTTGTCGGACAATGCGACTGGAGGAGAAACGAGGAGGTATGTTTTAAATGAAATTCGATAATGAACTTAAATTTTAGATCCACCGCGAAAACCAACCGATGCGGTGGTGAAACCGGGTAGAAGCCGGGCTAACGGGGCTATGGTAAATAGCATGTTTGAATAAGTATTGCATGCGCACGAATAACTAGTTTACGTTTACCTCATTTCCAGGTCCGAAGGAAGAAGAGAAATTCCGATGTGAATGCAAACCATGTCAAAGAAAAGATCTCGAAAAGGAACAAAATGATATGTGTAAACAGGTGAAAAGCAATAAAGTATATTTGCGTGAATTTGGTGTGAACACAAACTTGCCGTAGTTGGGTTCCGGACGATCGAGCGGTTGATAGTTGCAAACAGTGCAAAAATTATCACCACAATATTGCAGTGAATAGTAGGAATTGGAACATAGACTGAACAAGTGAACTTGGTTGAATTGTGTCTATGCGGTTTATGGTTGCAAACGATGCAAACATTATTGATCGACTATTGAATGCAATAGGAAGTCTTATATTGGATCTGGTGTGCCATTTTTCTTAGAATTTATCGCACACCTATAACTTCCGATATTTATAGTTCGTTTGAAACATTTCTGAACATTTAGCATTATTGTAGCCACCTGGAATTTTAATCAAACCTGGCTTGGGTGTCTTTGTTCCAAATCCGGTCCGATAGTTGTGTTCGACCAGAACGCAAAGATTACCTAGCCATCATCCGACGTGGGCTTATCGCGTTATTTATGCAGGCCTTATCATGAGCCGGAGAGACCCAGCGTCCTCTGTAATAATTTTCCATGAATCACCACCACCCGTTCGTGTGGGGTAATGGTGAACGTCCGCAGGTTTTCAGGCAGGGCACTGCCTGTGTCAAGCACAGCGGACGTTCACACCTTCGCGTAACCCAATTATGAGGATGGTTGGTTGAACGTTCAAACCTATCAGTGCGTTCAGCGCTATTTCAGCAGAACGGGTGGTGGTGATTAACCCCCTTTCATAATTACGGGACCGGATTTGGAACAAAGACACCCAAGCCGGGTTTGATTAAAATTCCAGGTGGCTGCAATAATGCTAAATGTTCAGAAATGTTTCAAACGGACTATAAATGTCGGACGTTATAGGTGTGCGATAAATTCTAAGAAACATGGCACACCAGATCTAATATAAGACTTCCTATTGCATTCAATAGTCGATCAATAATGTTTGCATCGTTTGCAACCGTAAACCGCATAGACACAATTCAACCAAGTTCACTTGCTCAGTCTATGTTCCAATTCGTTCCTATTCCATTCAGCAGTCGATCGCTATTTTTTGCACTGTTTGCAAAGTCGCTTTTGCTCAATTTCGAGCGTCACTGTTTTGTGTAATTCGACCGAAATGTGCTCCTTCCAACAGTTTTCTTTGCCACGCGATTGGCACATCTGAGTCGTATTATTCAGCAACACATCTGTACCACTTTGAAGTGTTCGCACCTTCCAATGCTCCTGATTGGTGTACATGATTCACTTGCGGTTACACACTTTGCTACATCCGTCACACCCTTCACTCGGGTTTTCCTATACACGTTTGTGCATCAGTGTGTACCGAAGATTTCAACGTTCCTGATTGGTGTACATGGTCCACTTAGATACACACACATCGTCATATGCTTCCCCATATGGACCATATACAGTAATTCTGCGCCCAACTAAACGATGTAACCCCCCTAGTTACCTGACTGCTGCAAGCTGCTTCAACACTCAACACACCTCACGTACTCTCATCGTTTCAGCAGTTCACGTGATCGGTGCGGACGGACAGCAACCAAACCGAGGTAGAATCTGTTGTGGAACCACAACTTCCGCACTACTGAATCTTACTGGATTATCCCGAAGCGGGGATACTATACAAGTTTTATACTTTCAGCTCCGCAAGAAACCAGTGAAACCAGTGAAACCAGTAAAATTGTGTTTGAGCGCCTCTTATAATTTTCCTCGCTACCCTCGTTATGAGATTAAACTTCAAGGTAATCACATATGCCACTCCTGAGCCTCTCCACTAGTTTTCTAATCTCTTTGGAACAGCTTACAAATCAGGAAACATCGCTTTCACTTCAAACGGTTTCGGATTATTGAGTCCTGTTGGAAACCAAATTACTGTGTACGACTTGAAAAGGTGCATCTCTTTGACCGCTTTATTTATAATCATAGGGATGAATCGATTACATTGAAAGTTGATTCTTACTTTAATTTACGGCACATTTGTTTGTCTCCGACTCTTGGTATGCTGTTGGCTGTGAATGAGGGTAATTGCCCTTAAGGTCTTCAAATTTAATTTTTACTTTCAGTGGGAGAGGTTTCTATACTATCCCTTATCACTGGGGCAGTGATATCTGTCTACCCTTTGAGACATCCCATTACTGCAGCATCCTTTAGTCCTGACGGGAAGTAAGTAGTTGGTATTTTATTTAAACTTTCTAGGTTTATTGCTTTAGCAAAAGGACACTGTGTGATGTTATTTTTTGTACCAGGCGCTCAGCGACAGCTGAACCATTTGGAGCTTTACAGAGTATATTATGGGTTCACGGACGACGTAGTTTCCATCGATTGGTCATCGGATTCTAGGTATGTTTTACCTTTTCTGCTGATTACTGTAACAGTCTTTTTCTCGCAGGGAACATGGATAATACATGTAGAGTATTTTCAGTGCACAGGCTTAAAAGACTGATTGTTTACACACTGTCAGGCCACCGAAACCCCATTGTGGGAGGCTTTTTTTTCAAGGATTCTATGAATTTAGCGACTGTCAGTTGTGATGGAGACGTGTGTATCTGGGAAACCGATGAAACCTTGGGGAAACTGAAAAGCGACAATGAAGATATTGAAAAAGTATTATTTCGCCTCAGTAACAGGTAGGTTCGCAACCTAATCAGGTTAGGCTTTTTTAAATTTCATATGTGGATTCGTGAGTTAGATTTTAACCGCATTCCTTAGGCCTGGGGGTAACGAACAGTTTCAAGTTGCTTCTGCAGAATGTAATATCCTCAGCTAGTCTGGATGAGTGTTGGCTTTTTCTTTTTGTGGGTTCGTTTTGAGAGTTTTTTGTATTAATATCATTTTAGTATCATTCCTGCGAATGCACGTCAGTCAAGTTTTCATCTTCATCTTTCATTTGTATAAATCCTCTCTTTTGCTTCTTTGATTAATGGTCCACTGATCTTTTGCTGAGATGAAAGTTCCGCTTTTACGCGGTTCCCCCACCTTCAAATGTTTCCGTGTGGTTTTATGGTTCTACACTGTCTGGATCTCCGCAGCGCCGATTCAGGAAAGAAGTCGAGTTGCCACTTTGCCTTCCCAATGGTGTGAACTGCTGATATGGTGTATACATGTGAGGTGAGGGGTTTGTTGATGGCAGTTACAGCTGTGCTTGAATCTTGGGAGTAGACGTTGGCGTGAGATAGAAGAAACAGAAAAATACGACTGTCTAATGTTAAACCTCAGATTGTTATTCAAGGGGGTAGAGAATAATGACGAGGGAGATTTAGTGAATGGGGACACTGTGGTCGTGATCTAGGCGTAATGAGGTTGAATAAACGGTACCTGTAATATTGAGCATGAGATCCTATATATATATATATATATATATATATATATATATATAATATCGCGTTATGGTACTAGCTTAGAATGACC
>JTDE01020831.1:9949-29326 GCA_014338405.1 Paragonimus skrjabini miyazakii | reverse complement strand
GCTTCTCTGCTATGTTCAGCTGCCTCAACGTCCTAGAAACCTCCGAAGAATTTCAGAATGTGAATCGCTACCTTTCTTCCGGGTGGTTGTAACAATCCGGCTAAACATAATGCGATATGGATAAATACATACCTAAAATCAGTCGCACTGGCGACTCGTTATTACGTAGTTTAGGTAGACTACAAATTCTCAGTCAAACTATAGACGAGAAAGACAAGTAGACGAACAGAGCATATGACCTAGACCACAAGTAAATATGTTTACACATACAGAGGCAAGCCGATTCAAAAGTTGCGTTTAACAGATTGCGATCGAACTAAATGGAAGAAGCAAAATTGCGAAGGTTGTACACGCATAATTTTCCACCTACCAATGTATGCAGTTGCTTTCTAAGTGCTATAATTACAGCCGAATCTGTGTTACTACTAAGGGCGACGTTAGGCAATTAGATCTGGGAAGTCAAGTAAACTCACTGGACCAACTGAGCGACTTTCAACCGTTATCACCTCCTAATGGCGAGATACCCAGGGCAACAGTAGCTTATCATGTGACCAGAAAAGTAAGGCGATAGTCACCATCCAGAGAACACTTAGCGTTACTAGACTCTTGAAAGTCGAGTGAGAACACGATTATGAATACAGTCAGTCGGAATAAAGGCGAAAGTCACCGTACAGCTGCCTGCATGATTGTTTGGACTCATCGGAGGTAGGCCAAACGAGGTCTGAGTGGGCAGCCTTTGCATTGCGGGCCGAGGCACTATGAATTAAATCAAACCCAGCATCATTACCATAGACAGCAATACATCAGTGGTTCACACTGATGCTTAACTGCTACACATCAAACTATGCGCAATGATTCCTTCGAAGACAGATTTACTGAACTGATTGGTGGGTTCGTTTAAATAGTGCAAGCTCCAGCTGTGAACATTGAGTCGATTATCCGAATGGAATGGTCCCAGAAGTCATTCAAAACAACATAACAGACAATTGTTGGCATCCGATTTCAGATTTGATTCTAAGTATCAGACTAATAGATGATTATGAAAACTCCACTGGGTCACTATTAACCTTTACTGTTCAACCGGTTGTAGCTTAGGTTCGAAGTTTGCGCCTTTAGTTGGTATACAGTACAAACAGACCCTGAATATTGGTCTCGTGTTGCTTAAGCATCCGGAAAAACACTCGAGGTGGCCAAGCTTTAAACAATATACATACGCCCAGTCGTCAACATCCTCCATGCCGAACAGTCTCTAGCTCTCAGTGTTCACATAGCCTAACGTTTCGATTGCATAAATTTCATCAAACGAGTTGAGATCACCAATTCGTATGAGTTTGAGTGAATAGGGTTACGCGCTGATGATGTCACCTCGTTTGATGATTGAACCTTTACAATCCAAATACCACGCTTGACGGCCAACCAGACAACGAAACCCTCAACTCGAGTTACCAACTCCACCACTATTTTCAACAACCACAAACTTCCAGCTCTGCCTAAAATTTGGCTCCATTATGCGGAAATCAATAGCGACCAGTGAAGTTGTCAGCTTGTGTCATACACTTCTCACAAACTAGCTGCAAACTGCCGACCATGGATGCAGAAGAAACTGACCAGTTAAGCATGATTAGTTTTGACAATCCTTTCAAGTGCAGTGTAAACATGCAACCATCTCGGTAAAGATGTGATGTAATTGCCTACCCTAGTCGCCCAATACGAGCTGTTATCTGGAATGAGGATGGTCAGACTAGGTGCCAGTGTGGCTTGCACACCCACACCTACAAGTCGGCTTTCATAGTTCAGTCGTTAGAATGAACAGATCAAAGATGACCTTTGACCTAGAGTTTAGCCGACTGTCAAAGACAAACGAACATGCGCCAGATAAGTATGTTGATCAGATATGCGCACACGGAGTGAAGAATCATGAACCAGGGAGATCGCGCAAATCTAAGCTGTTTTAATAGCATTCGAAAGTGGTACAAGGAGGCTGCTGTAAACCAAGATGGAGAGTTAGTGTGCGGTTCGGTCAAGTAGTATTTGGTGACGGAAACGATAGACATACTCTCTGCCAGAAACTTTACAAATCAAACTCAAGCTACGTCTGCCAGATTGGTTGAACCTTAAGTCAGGAACGTACATCTGATGAAGAAGGAAATAGCGTTAGGTAAACGAAACAATGTAATACAAAACCAGGTGGGAAAATTGGGTCCAGAGAAGTGTGCTTATTCAGAACTCCTAAGTTAAGTGTAGACCTCAATGGAAGTTACGTCAACGGAGCACTGCTCTCAACCATAGTTAATGAAAAATTCAAGCCTCGCTGGCTGAATAGAGTACACCTAAGTTCGAACATTCCGACAGCATGCATTATTATGAAGGTTACGAGCCTATGTGCTTGCTGCTTTGGAATGAGTTGTAAACAATTGAGCGACATATAGATTCGTTAAATCGTGACCGAGAACGGATGCGACGGGTCGACTCAACTCCCAGGTGGACATGACAAAGTGGATTCGAAAAACTGTCAACCGCGAAGCAGCATGCAGGAAACCTATCACCAACACTCTTTGAATGACGATGTTGACGGTGCAATTTACAGAAAGCCATGAATAAAACACTAAGGGGCAATGCCATTAATAACCTCCCGGGTCGAAACGAATATCACAAAAAAGCACGCGCCCATTTTCATTTGAAGATAGGTAAAGAGTGAAAATCCAAATTCATAATGAGTCATTAACTCACTCTACGAAATTTTAGTAAACGCGAAATTAAATCAGTGACTGAAGCATTACAAACTCTTGGATATTCAATAGAATCAAAGACCATCAATGTGGTGCAGTTCAATTCAGAAGAGAGCGGTTTATGATACACCATTTACCAGGCATCACTGGTCACGTGACAAGTTGAACTGAGAAAAAGCGCTGTCACTACGGCTGTCAAGTCAGCACGCCAAATTGCAAACAGATACGGAGAACGCCCATGAAGAAGTAAATAACACGTTGAAATAAGTGTACCAAAAGGAACACCTGGAATATGTTTATCGTCACCAAACTCGGTCAAAACGACTTGCTCACCGATATTAAACAGGCTAAACCGGGATGCAATGAAAACACTGCACCTACGGTAGGAATGAGCCTACAAGTTGACAGGTCATGGAGGAGGAAGATAAATCAGATACCGCCCCTCGAAACGTGATAGCATTCTAACATCCTGCCCCCAGGGAGGTAAAAACCGTCTTCGATAGACTGATTGGTAGATGGGTGTAAACAATGACCATCTTTTTTGAAATAGACTCAACTGCGAAAAATCTGAACCTCGAATGAATTAGAACCAGCGACAGAAAGAGCATGCTTAAACGTAGCAAGTGCACTACCAACTGAGCCTCGAAGCCACGTCGGAAGTTCAGAAATTCCACATTTGGATACACCAAGTCCAATGTGCCATATGGAATCCACCAAATGGTCCCGCAGATTGCCCAGCCAAGATTTTTCAACCAACTCATACTGGAATCCACCAACGCCACCGATGAGTATTAAAATTACCTTTTGTTCGTGTTGCAACAAGCATAAGTACGTAACTACCATACTGCACGAGTAGGTACACTCTGCGAACACAGAGCCCTCGGAGACAAGTGATATAATGCCAGCTGATGATTCGAAATTTTTATCAGTGCACTTTACAATTGACATTTGCTTCAGAAAATGAGTAGATTTCAAGAACCGGATTCAGTTAAACAACTTTCCAAATTCGAGCAGCAGAAACAACGCACACCAAAAAGAAGCCTATCCATAGGCGGGTTCACGCCAGCGCAAGATCCTTTTGTGTGAAGCACGACTGCCGATGTGAACCCTATTTCAAAGTAGTACAAGTGACAAGTATGGCGAATGTGCGTGCTTCACAATTAGAACCGACTGTGAAATCTACCACTGTCAAACTTATCACAAGCGGATAGTCTACCACCATAAAATAACTACTGGATTCACAAAAATAGTGTATGCTAATCCATACTTCAAGGCAGCACGCAAACAAACCAAGGTATGATGCATAACTGTTAGGCCAAAAAAGGAATGTTCCAACCGTCGGATACACGTAGCCCCAAAAAACACGATTCGCCATAAAAAGAACAGCTCTATAAGCATGCACGATTAGAGCCAATATGACTAACTGATAACAACAGCCATCAAATTGCGAATCCAGGTCAACGTTCCCGAAAAAGCACACTGTATGATTACATAACGAGAAGGGGTAGTAATTCCTCAGACTTGGTAGATAGGCCTCAAAACAACCAAAACACAACAGACGGACATTTTCATCTACGCTACTTTCCATTTATGGTGCATTCGATTAGATGCGCGTAGATAAAAACAGCAAACGTAGGAACCCGTGGTTCAACGGTGGATATGAGTCTCGAGTTACCGAAAACGGCAGGCTGAAACACCGAGGATCTTTAGAGACGACTCGATTGGATTCCGGAAAACATATCTGGTGGCGCGTGAATCTCAACACCAATCGAGCAGTTTACGAGTCCTTAAGCATAGTCCATGAAAAACTGCCGTTCAGTGTCGGAGCAAAACGACGTGGGAACTTTGTAAAAGGGTATGTATGGCGATATACAGATAGAAAAATCTCCATGATAAAAATAGGACATCTAGAATGTATGCATATATAATCTTAACAACGGTCCCAAAGCGAGGACGGGAGATTGGTTCACCGTCTACAAGAAGGACAAAAAAGAAAGACTACATATTAGCATAAACGGGATCGTTAGTGGATACTGTCAAAGCTAGTGCGAATGTTCAGCATGTTGTCGTTTAATCGCCTGGTCGAAGGCTATGAGTAGTGCAATCTGGCGTTTACAGTACGCAGAAGCAAACCGCAAACAAAGCAGTTTTGCCCCAAACACAGCCTCCGACAACAAAGCGTTGTCCAAGCGACTGACCGTATTCTAAATATAAACAGGCAACCTACAGATAACAAGACACACGTCGCTGAGTTTAAGGCAGATGTGGAGGAATATATGAACATTAAGAAACATTCGAAGCAAAACTGGTAAAAATACAACTAGGATACTGGTCGGCTACAAAAACTGCGTGAACAAATTTGTCTAGGAGACTACAGTAAGCAATTAGGCAAACAGATTATTGGAAAATGAGTAGACGACACAACAATACAGATGAAAACAACGGTCAAAAAGCGTTTTACGTACCTCTACACCGTGTGCACAATCATTTTACGATTAGCATCATAGATGAAATGATGCATTCGGAAGAGATCACTTTGTAAGAATGTGCGCACCGAACTGATATTGATTTGTTTCGCTTTGTCTGCCAATTCCCGTTCAGGAATCTCAATACGCCACTCCTGTTCAGTAGCTTGACGAATACGCTGAAACGTGAGATGATCATGAACCAACTGCTTGAGTAGAAACAGCAACAACTCCTGATTGTCCCGACGAAAACTTAGGAAGCGCGAGAAGGTCTGAAAACCGACAATTAAAACCCCGTCGATAAGTGGTCCGTTAGTTTTAGCAAGTACAAGTGGTTGCACATGACCGCAGAAGTAAGAAGACTAACCTGGCGCATGGATTTCATGACGCTAAACTTTTGTGTTGACACAAACGACTCGAGCATCACACGCAAAGCCATGTTCACGTCATCCTCATTGACGAACTCGCGCAAATGCAAGCGCGCATGCGCTTCGGACATTCGTATGACCGATTCAATGTGTCGCACAGTGATAGGCAAACTTCCCGTGCTCTGTGATCGGAAATAGGGTACAGGACAGAGAATTGCATATATAATTAGTATGCGCGGATGGGAATGCAAATGAATCATCGGCCATTTCTGAAGACACGCATACGAGCTACAATAAACCACATTCGAACTCGTGCTAAGATGGCATCAACAACAAAGAAACACAATTCCACTTGAAACTTAAATGAAACTTACTCTATTTGGTGTTCACGACGTCATTTGCCACGGATAAGAAATACAATGAATGCTACAAACATGAGGTTTCCGAATGGCTGATTAAGTGGATGACTGAGAACACTTTCTCAAATCACAATAACCTCATTGAGACATTAACACGAGGAATGACTTACCATGGACTCACGTCGCAAATCGGCGTAGGCGGCAGCGATTTTGTCCTGATCAATCTGGTTTAGTTTCGGATGTATACGATCTTTTGCATAGATGATGTACTTTTTCAGCAACTCCTAGATAAACACAGGAAAGATGTGAGAACACTATCAATCCATCTGTGAACACGCATTATATAAACCGCAGGTCGATCAACGACAGACGAGATGAACGGCACCAACTCGAGCAACATTCGCACGACCATGGAGATGCACAGATGATATCTATGTATATATACATACACACCAATGAGTGCAAGCATAGCAGTCCGTGTTCAGACAGGTGGACGTGAGACAGGTTATCCAACGTGTAGCCTGCCAACCGGCAGAATGCAGGGGGCAGTTACGACTCAAGACCAAAACCAAATCACACACAAGTGCACGCAACTGATGGTGCTGGCAGGGTCTAAGTAGACTACGGCCTGTCGGATGCGAGATAGACACATCAAAAGGAACCTGACCAATCACCATTCAAGCACGTCGATGACGCACACAATGCTGATGGGTTGTTTGCCGAATGAGTGAGCAGTGTAGAAGGCGTTGCTGTGGTAGGGCGTGACAAACGCAACACAGCTGAGCTGAACCATAGATTCGTCGCACGGGCTAATGAACCTAATCTTAGAGCCAGAATAAACAGTGAATTCAGGAGGAACACAATGGTCATAGGGGGAATCTATTAAATAAAGGGACTAGACAGGTAAATTGAGCAAAACGGCATATTTATTGGGTCGATTTTAATGAAGACACTTGAATTTCGATTACATCGATGCTTGAGCAACGTGCGGGGTAAGTGACCGCAACCAAATAGTATCAAGGGTTTCGAGCTCATGACGTCAAAATTAGATCTTTATTATTACTCTGAAATTTTCTCCAATAGTATTGGGGTAATGACGCATGGTACTATGACATTCGAATGTAACAACAGAAAACTCATTCTTACGAATACCGACGCCATTAATCCAAAGTTATCACTGTAGGTGATTCGAGCTCAACCAATCTGCTTTTGGTAAATCACACACTGTCCGAAGGCAAACGTAAATGTTATCGTGAAGTAAAACGAAATGATATTGACCACAAAATTACAGCCAGGTCTTCTAATCTTAAGGAGGTAAAGGAAGACATAGTTATCCACGAGTGTAGTCAGATGACAGTGTTATTCAGAGGGCACAACCATTATGCAAACACAAGGCAATTCAGTAATGACGATCTCAGCAAATGAACTCAAAGATAGGATTCAGGGTAAATCCATTTTTGTACGTCGAGAAAATACGAAGTAAGCAGAAGATCGAAGAAGTCAGGCTGAAATAGAACCAACATGAAAACAAACGGAAACGGCCAAAAGTAATAGCTCACACAACAAATGGCATAATTGCTGTGAAGCATTCTGGAAAAGAAAATCAGGTTTCATGAAACCCGCACCTTCGACATCCATCGATTAATTTCTTAGTCATTAGCGCGAAACAAATGCCGAACGGGACGCTGATCGACGAGATCACTACTGATGAGAAGATTGCACAACATATGAAAATTGATCGCTTCTTTTAGTGAGCTCGTTAGCAGTTCCGGAATAGAGTGGGAACTTTGTGGCTGCCTACATCGATGGCTGGGGAGACCACTAACGATAACACGACGTCAATCATTACCATACTTACACTACCTATATATCCGACTCATAGGTGAACATAAAATGATCAATTGAAAACTCGAAACACATTTGCTGTCGTATCGTCAGTGATCGTGACGATGGGGACCACAGTGTTCGAAACAGTCAACGATCGATTTCACATCCATCGACTATTCCATCAACTGTGAGGCTAATACTAGTATGCATCATTACCACTATACAAAAAAACGAAATCGCAGTTTTAAGTTTCAGTAGACAACGGGTCAATTAATTTTCGAATTGATAAGCTGGCATAGTCCACCGATATGCACATCACTAATAACGACGATCGACGCTCAACTAATCGTTCAGAGTGCCAAAGCAACACGACATCGTTGCCAGGGTTCCCGTCTTTGCATAACGAAGACTACCAACAAATTCGACCCGTATAGCAGCATTATTGAAATGCGGGCGCAGTAGGTATTATTTACAGGGTTGACAATTTCGAGCACAACCAGCACATACGTGTATTAGACATATGAAATAAATATACTCAGCTGAAACAAAACGAAAGACCAGAAGGAAACAGTTCATCGTATACACGCGCATGCATACATACGAGTTGGCTGTGCTTATTGTTCGGTAGACAGAACCAGAAAAAAGACGGCCAAGTATGTGTCGATCGGAACACTGACCCCATACAACAATCACTTAGCGCCCGGCTGTGATAATTAAAAGCCGCAATGTCGCCACCGATACTGATGGGGCCTGCAACAAAACATCTATTGAACAAAGCGCAAAGTTGAACAGCCTAGGACGGATTCTTACCATCGACAGGATTTTAAGTCCAACTGCTTTTTCACGAGGTAACTGTGTTGGTTACAGTGTTACTGGTCTCCAACAGCAGACATGACCGAATTGTCTTATTCAAAGACTCGGAGAAACGAATTTTACTAATTTGAAACAGCTACCCTACGGTAACTAAAACAACGATGTAGAACAATTAGAAAAGCATCCTTTAGTCAGGGGCAGAGAACCAGCTTCCATTTCGATCAAATCGGTAGGACACTAGTTCTTAAATATATAGTGTCCGAGTCCAGGTCCTGCGTTAGGAAGATATCTTTAAAAAAAGTCGACATTATCAGTACTAGGCACACAACTATCACACAACAGACCAGGTAGATAAGTCGGATTATGTCAGACCGCACAAACCTAGACGACAAAAACGGTCGAGGCAAACAGAGTTCAAACCCGCAATGCTGTTATCTCATGTCCAATATAAATTATAGTAGCGCATGAATCAATAAGTTAGTGGTAAACGTGTACACAGAAAATGCAGAAATTTGTTCACCTATTCAGTGTGGTCATACCTAGGCTAACACAACACTAAGAAAGATAAATTGCATACAGTGTTCACTTTACAGTACACTTTCTAACTAAATGGACTGAATAAAACAATCACTCTGCATCTACTTCCAACTGTGAACCCGATGCAAGAACACTGAGACTGTAGTTGTTAACATTCCGGACACAAATAAGCAAACATGAGGACGCTGATACATGTTTAGCTAGTTCAGCAGAAAGGAGGCTAGGTAGATACAAACACCGTAACCGTGCCCAATTGTCAAATATCACGTTATTGCAAGGCAAGAAGAGTTAACGGACTTTCATGGACAGTTGGTAAGATCAACTGGTGTCTCTAACAAACCCAAATGATCACGCGGTTGAAACGACTTCCGTGGCTTGCATTATTCTGCGATATCCACCTTGTTCGACACTAAATTCAAATCACACTGTCAAGCTAAAACGTGACCAACGCAACTAACTGGGTTATGCTAACAAGTTACTCTGGTTTGACAATCTTTCAAAAGCGTAGCTACTATTAAATAGGATTTATAACCTCTCGGGTTACTTGCATGTTTTGCAGCTTCAACGTGCAAAATGCTGCCTCAGCGCTGACAGTACCGTTCATGCTAGACTAGAGAAAGGTGTTCAAACGGTTGGTGATTAGTTCGTGAATGCACCTCAGGTGGCGGAAGTGTGGACACAGTGCAATGAATTCCGTATTTTTAAGGTAGTCTTCACCAACTTGGGGGTATGGACTGTGTCAAAAGGGTGTCTCACTTAAGTTTAAAGACAGAAATTATAAGAGCACGGTTGTCACCTTTACCTTCCAGTCAGTCACGAAACATGACTGCGAAAGAATAAGGACATGCAAGCGTACTGAGACCTGCAGGTATTCAGCCGCACATCTTGGGTGGCGTCAACTGATAAACAGGAAGCTAGTGAGTGGCAGCGATGACCGAACAAGCTCATTCAGTAAAACCCTGAAAATGCACATATTTCGTTCACCAACCAATGTAGTAGAAATAACAACTCACTAATTACCACATGGTGCATTCTGTCGAGACTTGACTACACTGGAGTAATATATATATATATATATATATATATATATATATATATATATATATATGGACAATCATAATCAACGACACACAAAAATGAACAGCTCCAATTGGGAGACAAAAGAATGGGAGAATATTGAAGTTCATTTGTTAATCCCTGTCAGAATCCAGACAAGTAACATTAATGTGCCTAGACCTTGAAAAATAGACAACCGACTCACAAATGGGAGCAAGAAAGCTCCCTTGAGGTTTTCTCTATTACTCTTCGATAAATGCCTTTACTTCACAAACAACTCAACAGAGCAACAGCAAAATCAAGCCATAAAACCCGATTAGCTACTATTTCCCCTAACGTATGCAGCCAGAGACAAGGCTCCAACCCGAGAGACCAATACGACCTAAAGTTCCTGAAATACTGATTTTCTCTTATCAAATAGCTAGTCCATGTTTTCAGCCAATGGACTGAAAGTCTGACAGCAAGTGCTAGATGTCGCAAACGACGATCAACATTTCTAGGATATGGCCCAAACACAAATCTACGAATTTTTAAGCATTGGGCGGGTGAACATGGTTGATCTTCACTACTGAAATCCTATCTACCAACCACCTCATTGTTTGAACTCTGACAGCAAACGAGAATACACACGTTTTCTCATGAAATGAGTTGGTTCCGTGAACAATTGGCCGACAGCCGGTTTTTATTCACATCCATTCAACAATAGTGCCGTCTGAAGTAAACACCACCAGAAAATCAAAGGATTGAGAGAAACACAACACTTGAGATTTTCTAAGTAGGATAAAGACTCTGATGTTACCGCCATGAACAAGGATGATTACATACAGATTGCAAGAGAATCCTGGTACATGGATACATTTTTGAACTACAGTACGAAGGGCTGCGACCAATCGGAACGGGAACTCACAGAAAGTGGCGCCTTAAGTCCGAATTATTCAGCTTACCAAAAGTTTGTTTGTTGAATGGTAAACACTCTTGGGTCCATTGGAAATACGTTACTTTTAGGGTGTGAAAAACACCTGTGAACCAGCAGAAAACTTAGAAAACGTTTTGGTGAGCACACATTTAGTGTGTTTCATCTATGTTGATTCACGTTTGTAAATGCTACCCTCTCGTGCGATCTTGCCTCTACCCAGAATTGTGATGTGAACGTTCCGTTTTGAATAACATAAGGACCTAATCGTACAAAATATAGAACACAAGATTTGGTTTCTGAGGATATGCATACATAAATACATACACAGACGGTTTGGCTATGGGTAGTCCGTAAAGACAAATATTAGGAGATATTTTAGGAATGAATAAGCAGCAAGCCCTGGGTAAGATTTCCAAAGCCTTGTAGTATGGAAGATATGTTAACGTTACTTCAATTTCTGCCTACAAGAGATTTGTTGTTAAATTTATTGAAACCCAGACCTGGTCCATGGAAGTGAACGGAACAGCTATCTAAACTTTCTACTCATGATCATCGTGAGGCAACATGAGATGATCAATATCATCAACTCTAATTACTTACAAATGTATCTGGTTAAAGCCCTAATTCACAAAGTCGGAAAAATTTGCATATCTGATACACTGTCGGCAGAACAGGAGGTGATAGGGAAAACTTTTGTAGCAAACGGTTATAAGTGAGAAATGCAGAGGCCACAACCAGCAGAACAAGAGCAATAAGCCAACACCAACAGCTCAAAAGAATATATTTCTATCTTCGTAATTCAAAAGGAACCATCAGCAAACGACCCTAAGTACAAATTAAAGCCTACCATCAGAGAGCCAGTTCTACATAACCGCGGACGCAGTTCGTCTAACTGTTTCGTTCCCCACGTTGAGTACCAGTTCACTTACAGTTACAGCGACGTTAACAAAGGCAGAGCAGATCATTTAGTTTAAGGAGCAGACGAACACGTTCTGAAATAGTTAACAAAATCGACGGCACAACCCCAATCTAATGAACCCGTCACTTGAAGTCTCATGGCATCGATTGCTAAATGTCTCATGACAAGAGGACATCAGATTGGTCTATCAAGATCATGCAAGATACGCTTGTGTACTAAGGCCCTTAACAGAATAAAGCCAGTCAGAACGTACCCGTAGGCGCTGTGCGCACAAAAGTCAAAACAATCCGACGGACTGCCACGGTTCTGATTACACAATACTTGGTGTGATTGTGTGTCTGTTTACTCGTCATCTGTCCCTGTCCGATGCACGTAATCCTCACGTTTTATGTTTAGAACTGAGGGGAGTAAACACGAGGTTGACAAATAACGATACATCTGTCTGCCTTGACGAAATGGTTAAGGGAAACCCGGTACTCCAAGGATAGCAAGGCAGTAAATTGTAACCAAAGAAATGTAAGTTAGACCTGTCTCCTGGATGAGAGCACGTGACCCGGTCAGCATCTGACCAGATACGATTGAGGAGATGGAGGCTAATCGAACAGTGATTGAAATGTTGCCGTTGGGTTAATAAGTTGGCTGTACAACAGGTAATGAAGGTGAGCGGTGAAAGTCGCAGTAATTGTCTATCATTATTTGAAATTTGTTTGTTTATTCGCAGTGTGCAGGCAAGTCAAGGTTGAAAACATGAGTTTAGGCAAACTGGTTATATGAATCAAATACAACTAACTTTATCCTTAAACTAAAGCTGTTATGAGCACACGGCAGTTAAGCATCCGTGCAAACTCCTAATAGATCGTTGTGAATGAGGACTGTGATTATTGGTAAGCAGTAGTGAATTTCTTTAATAGAAATCCGACATTACTCAAAACTGATCGCAGTTCTCTTGGATTTTTTCAGCCAGCCCCTTTTAAAAGAGGTATATTATAAGTTGGTGAAGACTGTCTTAAAAATACGGACTCCACTGTACTGGCTACACTTCCGCCATTTGAGATACATTTTCTCAAGTACATGAACCAGTCAACGACCTCCAGAACATCCTTCTCTAGTCTAACATTAACGCTACTATCAGTTTTGGAGTAGCATGACTAACGATTAGTTAACGAAACGAGTGTATGAGTATAAGCACAGTAATGATGCCGACAACATGCGCGCGGGCATTGATCCTAGCTTTTGGGGTTGTCATACAAAGATGACGTTGGATAGTAAAAGAGAACAAAAAACACGCAAACATGCCTGTTCCAAGGGTTGCAGGTCTGGTGAAGACCGGGCAGCGCCAGACTCAGTAAGCCGCTCCATCAACGTAGCTCGCTCTTCAGGTGATAAATTTGGATGATGACGCATGTGACTTCCAACAACAAAACGGGCAAGCATTTCGTCCTTGGATAGAAATGAAAAGCATGAATTAGCGCATTGAACGTTTAGAATTCTGAATACTAAGCTCAAGTAAACACGAGAGTAGAAATCAAGGGTTATGCGATCCTACTGCGTGCAACCTCTAATCGATAGGGTCTATATTTACTGGCACAATAACAGATATTTAAACGGGTTTACTAGGTTAACAAACACAATTACCAGGGAGCTTCAACCTCACCGTAAGCAACACCTGTAACATCATTAATACATAGGAACCATGCGACAGAATGGCGTTCAGATTAGCGCCATCAACGCGATTTAACCGGCACTGAACTACAGGCAACCGAGGATGAAATCCAAATATTTGAAGCGAGGAAAACAAGTACACAAAGAAACGAGAAGTCAAACTGAGGGTGAGATGACCAAAACGTTGAGAACGAGCGGATCGGAAACCGGAGTCACTTGTGCGCGAGGAGCACAGGCAGAACGATTACCGAATACGATGTGGCTGAGGAAGAACAATTAATATTCCCATAGCGAGTTAAAAAAAGAACATAGTAGGAAACTTGAGGCAACGCGCTAGGGTGTTCCCAGTTAACGGTCGAGTGGTCCAGGAAATTCCCGTGCACTGAACTCTGGTGCTAGAAAATTCAGGACAATTTAAGCAACAACTCACTTGAATGGGATCTACGGTGTCTCTAACAACACAAAGTATGTCAAATCGACTAAGGATTGGTTCACTCAAGTCCACATTGTCCGAAAAAGTCATACTGGGATCATACCGTCCGCCGATCGGGTTGGCTGCGGCAAGGATCGTACACCGTGCTTGCAGACTGGTTACGATTCCGGCCTTACTAATGGAAATACTTTGTTGTTCCATCGCTTCATGAATCGATGTTCGGTCTTGATCGTTCATCTGTGACAGGGAAAAAATCAAACATTGTATCAACAAGCTTTGTCTATAGTAATTGGCGTGAAGATGCACGATGATGAAGAACAACCAATTTCTGACAATCTATTGACGCAGTGCTGTCCACCTGCGAGACAACCATGGATACAAAGATCACAAATCTAATAGGAAATTGAAAACTTCTCAAAACCGTCACACGCTACTCGAAGACAAGGATTTGACAGAGTTCCAGAGCGTTGGAAAGAAACAGTACATCAAACACGTAGAAAAATGTGCATTACTTTGTCAAACTCGTCGATGAGGCACACACCCCGATCAGCGAGCACCAAAGCACCTGCTTCCAGCGTCCATTCACGGGACATCGGGCTTCGAGTGACGTAGGCCGTCAAGCCGACTGCACTAGCACCTTGACCAGTTGTGAAAACACTGCGAGGTGCCAACTGTTCGACACTTTTGAGAAATTGGGATTTTGCTGTTCCTGGATCGCCGCATAGCAGGACGTTGATGTCCCCACGGACCTTATGCTTTCCACCTAGAATACCATATTAACAAAAGAAATCAAAATAAAATTGAGCTACTATAAAATGCGAGTAGTATACTAGTAAAAGAAAACAGGGTGTCGGATGTCACCTGGGGAACAGTAGACAACAATTGCTTATCCGTTTGTCATAGCTGAAAAACATTTTCACCTAACACTGCATTCTAAGAATAAGCACGGCATCAAAACAAAGCACTGTTCACTTGTCCCATTATAATCCAATTGAGGGGTCATGTGTAAAAACAACTTGAAAACTGCCCAAGTGACAGAGTTCAAAGTTTTGCTGAAGGCTAACAACTTTTCAGTAAATGGATAATCACGTGTTGAAGAGTTAAATGATCAGTAGCATCCCAGATCGAATGCACATGGCATTTATGCATGACTTTTGTGTTTGCACTTGAACACACATTAAGCCATAAGCATTAATTAGTGAGCAGGATCTAAATTAGTACCCAAAAATTATGGTTCGTAAAGCACAAGTCTGACTGATTGTTTAAGTTCTACAATGTTATCTAGTGTTCACAAAGCATAGGAAATAATAAACATCTTAGATATAACGAAATGAATCAAGAAGCAGCAAACACAAAGAAAACACTTTAATTAGAATCCACTTAACGGACGACGAACCTGGATTTTTCGGTTCACCACCGAAAAGAGCCAAAGTTATTCCCCGTTTAATATCGTCGTGACCGTAAACACTGGGGGCAATGCTAGCAAAAATTCGTTCAGCAATGCGTTCGTCTCTAGAGAGTTTGATAATAGCACGAACGTCTTCATCTGTCAGCTTTGCTACGGTGACCTATTGAACAATAAACAGAATGATAAAAACAACTCACCTTGTCATCTTTCCGGACGATATTGTTTGCTATGATTACTGTGGCGAACACGGGAAATCCTTGTTGTGTGTTCAATGAGGAATCATAACTGTGCGTGTAAACGCCCGTAAGTTCCTAAGGAGATTAAATGAGCATTGTGTGAACCGAACTCACGATTTCATCGCCCGGTTTACAAGCGTCAACCAAATCATCAAGTAGGATAGCATCTTTGGATCGCGGCAAACGTCCAGGCGGAACTTTTCCCGGACTTTCTTGAATGGTAATTCTCTGGTAGTTTTTGAAGACGGTCTGAACAAATAAATAGGAGAAAATTGGGGAGCTTGATTACGATGAGATGATGACAATATATAGTGGCAAAACCGAAAACTAACAAATGACCATACAAGGTTAAATGAATAAATAAGATGTAGTTTGTCTCCATAGAACTATTCTTAATACCTGGGTACATCAGCATGCAATTGTGGCACAAAAGTGAAAACAGCTATAGTACAACCAGAATGAAAATAAACGAAAATCCATAGTATCACGAAGATTAGACAAGGTATACAGACAGATGGAGATTTAAAAAAAGTAAGAAGTTAATGAGAAACAACCTTGAAAACTACCAGCAGAAAAACGAAAGACAGGGGAAATAAAACAGAAAATACCCCACGAAAAGCCCATACATTCTACCAACCAGCTGAAACTACAGCCTTTATTTCAATTTTTAAGTCACATTGTTTCCCGTCTGAGTTTACTAATTCCATTCGCGATACAATAGGACAAGGGAGAAAAATGAACAACACGCTCCGTTCGACCGTAAACTACCGATATATATGGAGCAGGTGGATCATAACGAAAATCAAAACCGGTACATAATCATAAATGATTAATTAACGTAAGATTGTATTAGCAAGCAAACTGAATACTTTACACTAGAGTGCATCAAGAAGCAAAACCCAGACACAAAGTAACCAGCGAAACTTTGCTTTTTCTAAAGGAAGATTTACCGATGGGATGATCACGCGATATGGGAAATAACGCAGTGCCTAGATGGCTTAATTCAAAACATATATTGGTTTGTTTAACAAATATGGAAACCAATGTAACCCATTTTCGACGCTTGGACATAATATGTATGCAACTTCTGAATGGCCATCGGAAGCTTGTTAATACGAATTAGCGAAAGACATTTCAAGCTGTACAATTCGAGAATATAGATTGATGTCCACAACAGTTGTGAAACGCAGCATTCTAGGCGCATGCGCCTTTGAAGAACACAAGAAAATACTTGACCTAACATTAAAGTTGTCCAATTGGGCGAAAATGATTTACATACACCGAATGATAGTGGGCTGGCAACTAATAAGTTTTTTTACGGACAACAGGATGACGGGTTCAGCGTTCCTTACTTATTACTGGCTCGCCGAGTGTTTCTCCTCAGTATCCTTCTTGCGTTAGACTGAGTGTTTCTTTACGGTCAATAACGCTCGCAAGCCTCGAACGCTATATTTTTTTGACTTTGTAATAGCTGGCAGTGTGATGACAGTCTAGTCGAGTTCGTCTGCTTTTCAGTACAGTGATAGCCACCATGAACCACGTGAGTGATCATTGAGAAACACGTGTAGCTACCTTGAAACAGGACAGACAACAAACAGTCACAATGGTAATAATCATTGACAGTAATATTGACACACTGATGCACAAACGTCACACAAGCACGGAGAGAGAAGCAAAACCTGCTGAAGAGAAGAAAAAAGGGATTGAGAGGCACTCAACTACTAAAAAACAGTCGTCTACATACAAACATTCAACATCGAGGTGCCTACAACTTACAAAAAAATGAACTGAAGGTAAAAGTGAGCCGTCATCATCAAGAGAACCCCCTGCGTCTTTCACTGCTCGGCGCCATTAAATGCACATACTTCACTGACAATCCGGTCAAACAACGACAGCATTCATGCCACTGAGCCCGATTCGTCGCCATCTCACCTAAAGTATTCAGCCACTGCCTATATGAGTCCTGAGGTCCCCAGCCTGGGAGACAAACCCGACTTACAGTGACCGACCCCCTGGTGAACGACTTCACTTCTATATGCCAGGTCATCGCCTGTTTACCCCGCATCTCACAACGGTCGGCTGCAGCATCGACAAGGGGTGTTCGGTGTGGCAGACGACTAGCTGACACCCTTAGTACATGGCCTAACCATGTAATTCTGTGCAAGTGTAAGGAGTGAACAAAAAAAACTCGTTTGATAATTATCACCAAATACCCGCTTCTTAACCTCTTTGTTGCTTACTCGTTGATGCCATCCGATATGAGCGATCGAACGCAGACATCGGTAGTCAAATACCTGAAGACGGTTCACGTCTTCTACCATGACCGACCATGTTTCGCAGCCATAAAGTAATACAGCTCCCACTGTCGCCTTATATACATGACCATTAAGCCTGAGAGAGATACCTTTGTCGCCAGAGATACCCCAGATTAGCAAACATCACTCTAGCCTTAAAGATACGAGCTTCTATTACATCCCCTCCACCTGCGCCTTCGCTGATGCAACCTCCTGAGTACACAAATCGGCCAACAATCTCTATGACTTCATTATCTAATATTAAATCCATGTAAACACAACAATCTTGCAGAAGCAGCTTGCACTTGGAGGCTGCAAAATGCATCTTAAAGTACTTAGCATAGCGCTTGAAAGTTGTCAAGCATAATCAAAATCAGTCAGTTTTCCATCAGGTAGGAGGTCTACTTAAGCATCTTGTGAGTGGCGCAGACAGTCCTTCATTATTTTGTCTATGACAAAATCAAACCTTTGGCGTACGCCACTCCTGGTGCTGAAACTGTCGGACACTTCATCGTGAACCCTAACCTGAGCTGAGGTGTGAGAATAAAGCGCCGACAGTATGTTCACATACTTGGTCCGTAAATCCCTATGTTTGAGCGATTCTAAAAGTGTAGTTCGAGCCACCGAATCGAACACATCGTTATGCTGTCAGAAACAATGTTCTTAAAGCCACTTATCCGAGTGTTTTTTTCGTGTGACAAAGGCCACTTCTCGATTTGTTCTGGCACGCGTATCATATGTCAGAGATTAACTGAAGGAGCGCCCTATTTGATTAGCATTGGCGCTTAGCTCTAGTTCCTGCGTGAATTGATCCACCTGTCATAGTACCGTCACAACCAAACTTGGTCTTGACGTGGTGTGACGGCTTGCGCATCTTGATGACTCACTGAGCTAAACTGGACGATGTGGTCACTACATCAACAGGGTCACTCATACCACACAAAAATTATCGCTTCTGGTACACTACTACCCACTCGCTGCCTTGCGGTACAGGCTTATGCGTCAAAAGCTTTTGTTGAGAGCCCTAATCGTTCTCCTGTCTAGATCTGGGCGTCCTGGAAGTATCTCAGCCCACACACAACCGTGAATATTCACAACACTGTTAGTTCCAAATTGTGGTGAATTATCAAATCGGAGGTGCGGGTATTCCAACACTCGGTGGAATACCTCAACCTTAAAAGCCCAAGGCGAGCAGACGGCGGACAACACGGGCGACCGGATGAGCCATCATTCAACTGGATCCCGACCTGCATCCCGCATCGCATCCTGCATCCCGACCTATACTGCTACCCCCGACCTATACTGCTACCTTGGCGAGGTGGTCGGGCTTGTGTACTGTTTTGATCCGGCGGGCT
>JTDE01020830.1:6974-21734 GCA_014338405.1 Paragonimus skrjabini miyazakii | reverse complement strand
CAAAAACGGCGATGCAAGCTCCACTCAAGTACAATAACCGGCAATCCGCTATTCGCACAACTATCAAATTGACGCGATAAAACAAAATATATAGGTCAAAGACAACGTCCGATTAACGTCCAGAAACAGGCGAGGTAGAATATACTAGGATAAACGCTTTTGGGGGATAAGATTGGGTCGGATTTTTGCATAAGTGAACTTCGAAAGTCGATACTAGCAATAAAGTACAGGAGTTTTGACACGGAGCTTAATTCAGGTTAACTGGCATGTATTATTTCAGATGGTTATATTAACGAGCTAATAGGTTTCAAAAAGATTACTTTTATTCGCAGCCCATCATGGGGTATTGCGTTTTTCTTATTTACACCCCCCAAATAATGCTAGTGATGGAAGCAGTTTTCATACGTAGTTATCACTTACGACGTGTTAAGACTGGTAGTGATGGTTTGTGGATCTGGTCGCAACAGAATGTCCCCACGCAGTACTTTCATGTTTACATATAAATCTTAAGTTTGGTCAAGGTGTATACAAAAGTAACCAGTTGGGTTAACATGTTAGTCAGCCGGGGTATCAGTCAAATTACAGATCATTTGCCCAGGGCCACACTGTGTAGACAATTTTGAATCAGCACGTTAAATTACGTGGATTCCAGTGACTCATCGTCAGAAACAGGATCATTATTTTATGTGAAGGTTTCCAAGTGAAACAAAGTTCCACGTGAAAGTATTCCTCAGTTAGTTTGTCTTGCATTCGGTGTATGTAAAAGATTGCAAAAAGGACCAGACACTTTAATTGGCTTTGGAGATTCGTTGTCATTGCCGTTCATGAAGTTACACATGTCTTATTGATGTTAACAATAGTTTGGCGCCATCAAGTTATAATTTTTCTGGTGTATTAGAACGCAGACTCGACAAAGCTAGCATGTGATTTGCAGACGGAACTCTTACCAGGTAGAGCCTGGCTTGAATCCATGTTTGTCATAAGGCGCCAGTACAAACTCACTAGGTAGCCGATAGTCGTGGCGTTGTATTCAGACATAGAAGTAGTCATTATTCAGAATAGTAGCATGAATTACCATTTAATCGATGTTAAATCTATAAAGGTACAAAAATCCCAGTACAAATAGGCACAATGAAGTAAATTGGTTAAAAATGTAGTGCAGATACTTTTAGTACCTCAGGTTCTAACGTTTCTTATTTGTCAAAAGTAATGTACTTGTAACAGTGACGTAGGTGACTAATCGAAGTAATGCCAACATTGTAAGGTATCAACAAAATGACAACAGTTGAAGATACAGTCAGCAAATTCTGTCACCTTTGATGTAGGTTTTGGAATGTTGGTTTCGCTGAAAGCCTTTTTGCTGGCAAGAGTTTCATATTGCCAATATACTTAATCAATTCGCAAAGATGAGTTAAACAAATTTGCAATTTCAGCCATCCATGCCTCGATTAGTCAACCTGGATGTGTGAGGATAACGGACTCTTAAGATTCTTACAACGTTTACAGACTGTAGTCAGGTGCGACATCTCATGCATATCTGCATCAGCACTGTAAAGTTGAAGAAGAAGAAGATACATATGTAGGTGTTTTCAGCATCGGAAGCCCATTGATTACACCAATGTGAAGGATATATTGCTAAGGATAACGTGACTACGGTGAAAGAAAACCACACTCAGTTAGACAAACGATGATCATAGCTCTGTTCTTCTGAAATGATTCTCGTGATCGATATGTTTGACGATTCAAACTGACTGTGAAATCCAGTCTGCGCGTTCATTCCTCTACTGATGCGTTGTTAAAACGGACGTTGGTGGACTGCTTGAAAATATGTTGGATGTTAATCAGACGGCTTTGGTGGTTTCCTCTGAGACCAAGGGGAAGTGGTTTTATATTAAGTCCACCCTAAAGCGATTATTGTTAAAATATACACAGTCAACGATGTCGTAACATGATTCGTGGCTCTGTGTTATTCAATACTTGAGGAGAGCAGCGTTTTTCAAGAGCTAATGATCAACTTAGTTGACTGGCTCAGGTCGATGATTCGCACTTGAAATGAGCTTGATTCGAAAACATCCCGTGTGAAATGCTTAAGACATTATCCTAAATTGGTCAAGCATTAAATCTGGCTTCTTCATCATAACTAAAAGGTTGGAATGCAGGCTGGGGTCATTCGAAACAGTCGTTCCTAGGTCCCATGTATGAGCAGTAATGATCGAAGTTATTCACTAGAAGAGATGCACTGCACCACATTATATCACGCTAAATGCAACAGGTTGTCTTTAGAAGCAAGGCGTTAACCGCTTGAATTACTCATTTCTACTTTTGCTAAAGCATGAACTTTGTACCAACTTCTAACCACATCACTATATAATAGTAGCACTTAATGAGATTCTGTAACAATTTCGGTTAAAAGTACAACATAAACAATGATCTTGCTGAAAGTTACTGAGTGCAATTGAAGAGGTAATCGATAGGCCATAAAAGTAGGGTGTTCGGTGCATCCTACTCATCGAGCTTTATTTGGATTGCTTTCTTTGGTTGTTGGCTTTCAAAAGCCTGGGTAGGTATGACCTGGCCTGCTTTGTCAAACCCTTTGTTCATCATCCCTCCAAATCAATTAAAGAAACTACGAGAAACATTTTATTTTAAACTCAACGATTGCAGAAGTATTTTAAGAAGCAGTTAACACAGCTTCATTCGAGGAAACTGTGAGCGATGACACCGAAATTGAAGCAAAAAAAGGGGAAAAGTAAATCCAAGGCAAACTGCCTGTCAGATGTAGGGCACTACATGGTTGACAACACTGAATAAGTCTTTCTATGAGGTTAGCGAACGTTAATAATCCCAGTCACCAGATGCAAGAATAATGATAAAAAATAATCTCTCAAAATCAGAGGCTTATCAGGACATATGGATTCTACTACAGTCAAGGCTCACACATCAATATGAGGAAATGTCCTTCACAGTGAGACAACTGTCAGCAGTCAACGCCAGGTTCCCCGCATAAATATATCATAGGCTTTTGGGAACCTAGAACAGTCAGCAGGCATAAATCAGTGATTGCGTAAGTGGGCAGCTCCAGTCGATTGTGCAGAATTTTCGACAGATCCTTGGCCGCGCTATTTTGCCCAGCACAACGCACACCGTGGGTGATCCAGTACGATAAGAGAATGTGAGCGAAGCTCTCTGGATGACAGCAGTTTTCAAGACAGAACTGAGTGATGATTTCCGCCATCTTCAGGATTTCGGACCTTAGTCCGAAGAAGACCAAATCGGTCTGGACTCAACAGCCAACGATTAGATAATGGTGAGTAAGATAATTTCTGAAGACCGCGGATATCTAGGGTGAGGTAAAGCTTATCCATCCACTCCTCATGGACCCCCTCTTCATCATTACCACACCCTGGTACTGTGCCGAAACATTGATGTCCTTCATGATAGGACCAAACGGACCATATGTTACCACTCACGATTTAGGCGAGAGTGGAATGGTGGTAGACAGACTTAGAGTGTCAAGACCACTCAATCGAATAGTGGCATAGACATAGCTGATCGGTGTCCTTTGGAATGCGGAGCCACCGCTGAATACACTAGCGACTTTTACACTTCAAATTTGCGAGTGTCTTTCGATGGACTCGGCTCAAAACTAACGCGTGATTCATCTTGGGGACCAGAAGGTAGACGTGTTGCTGCAGCCTCAGGGGCGTTTTGGTTGTCTTATCCAGCATCGTACGAAGCTGCATTTGGCGACTGATGAATGCTTCATCTTTCCAGGTGAACGGGATAACGAGATAAGTCATCGTGTCAGAGGCGCTTAATAAATGGCTAATGTCCGGGTTGAAGTGAATAGACCCGTCAAAGGTAGCGATTGCGTTGTGTTCATGGTCACTGCGGTTGACCACGTGTGTTGAATTTCAGCCCAAATAGTTCTAAGACACTAGCGGCGGCTGCTAGGTACTTGGAAAGACGTGTAGGATTCTCAACCAGACACATCAGATCAGTGTATTGTGAAACTGGTAGTCGAGTTACGGCCGGGATGATAACCCAGACCTTATCTACTGCCATAATGAATAACAGGGTTTACAGTGGGTCAACCCAGCAAACACCACACGGGGACCGAGGGAGGGAGCCTTCGAACATGGCAGAAGCGTTCTCATAAGAGTCAACAATGTACTGTGTTAGACATGGAAGAACACCGAAAGCTTGGGCCAATCTGATAAGCAAATCCTGCGAAATAAAATCGAACGCTTTGGACACGTCAACGAAGGCCGCACACAAACTGAAGGACGTGATGCAAGAGTTCTGGAGAAGTGCATGGAATTGTGAAATCGCCATGAGGCAACCATCACGGTGTAGAAATGCTGGTGGTACAGCGTTTGGATCGGAGCGTAGTTAGCTTTCCGTATCTGTTTCCTAGTCGTGCAGATTTCCGCAGCAGCGAGAGCACATCGGCAGGTGACCCGTCGCCAGGTGTACGGAAACGCTTGTGAGATGTTCAGGACTTTGCCTGAACTATTGTAAATATGCCCGTATGAGGGCCGCCGGCATTTGCTAGCAATTCACCGCTGTGTAATAAACCCTCATTATTGGAATCCAATTGGATTATTGCCATTTGGACCAAACGCAAAACCACTCGCAGTGTTCAGCGACCTGGGATTAAACATTCGACGTAATGTTTGACTGTGAGGTGATAGTTGGATTTTCCTTGGCGGCAGTATTTTTCTGCTAATTCACAGCATATGAACGCGTTTTAAGGCTCTCCAAAGTACAGCCAGAGAAATGTGAGTGAAGCCGGTGATGAAGTTCGCGTTTAGTGGATCATGAGGGTGTCAGCTCACCGGCGAGTCTGCCAACAAAAGCCGATTATTGCTGAAGACATATTGATCCGGTAGCAGTCATGCACCTAGACTACTCGAGGATGCTTTTGACGGGATGTGCTTACCTCCTGTGTTGACTGAGACCAAATTCGGTCTGAAAACTGCCGTCACAGTCGGCGTAGTCACTTAATGGAGAAGGCTGAGCACCTACTTCCTGTTCTATATCATCTCTGTGTCAATTCTTGCCAGCGGACACCAACAAACCAGCGTTTGACTTAAGTATCCGGTCACATTCTGAACAAATGTATTCCACCCGCCTATCCTGTGTACTGGTAGTTGCCGACGCGGAAGCGCTGGCGGTATTTTTGTATTCTTGATTTAAAGTAACCAGTAAGTTGAAACTAGGTAGCGCGGTTGATCCTATCTGGAATTGGTGAATGCTCAGCTAGTCAAGTTTTGCACCGATACAGCCATGTCGACAACAATAGGGAGTGGTACAGCGTGCCGAACAGACTGTACCATACATAAGGCCAAACCACAAACCACGAGGGAAATATGTATGAAACGCAAAAGTCTGGCCGTCAAATTCAGAGAAACTGACAGTGGTCCTAATATTACTTGCCGTCTTCACATGTTTTAATTGTTTGCTGTACTAAGCGGTAATGGTAAGCGTACTCTAACAAACCCTCTCTGGAACTCTCGATATACTGGCCAACACCTCTTAAATGCCCCACCTAGCACATCTTTTCCCTAAATCCACGCCGTTTTTTCCACTTTCATCTGTCACTTGAGCGATCTCAAATTAACCCTACCACACAGAGTTCTTACCGAGCTGATGCGCTCTTGACTTCATAATCGGGATTCAAATAATGACCAGAGCGGTAAGGGAATAGCACGTGGTTGCTCTGGAGGATGAATGTCGTTGGAACTGGAGAAGAAGTCGTATGAAGCCAGGTAACTCAAACTCCACAGAGTTTGTACTAATGTACCCAACTGTGGTCCAACCAACTGATGCTAGCTGGACCGGCAAAACAATCCCCGTTGTAGTAGTGGCCTAATGAAAAACGAAGTAAATTAACACGGATGAGAAAGAGGATGGGGTTAGATTACTTAAAACTTATTGACAACAGTCACCGATAAAAGAGAGCAAAAGCACAAACAGTGAACATTAAGCGTAAAACATGAATACATGGTGTTGGGGATAAGAGTACACTGCAGCCCAAAAACATCAGGTTCACGTGTAAAAGCTTGGACTGATTGCACAAGCAGTGTATACAATATGAAAATGTTCTAGATAAACAAGATTCATTCCTCATGTTGCCAGACCGGCGTATGTTTATTTTTAGATGGTAAACACAACGTTCAGCATTAATTGGCTCACAGAATTCTGGACTGGGTTAGTAAACGCTGGGTGCGGATGACATCACCCCGTAGTCGTTTAGAAAACAGTAAATGCATGTCCATCCTACTAAGTCATTGCTTACGACGGACCCTTCAAACCAGCTTGGTGTCAGCAGCCGTTCTGCTGACCAGATCCAAAGTTGACTGAGGACGTTCTGCGAAGCCTCCTATCTTGAAATTTCCACGATGTACACTTCGTGAGATTATCTACAAACGTCAGTGACGGTAATTTCCGTGGATCACTCGGAAATTCAGTAACGTGAAGCGGGAATAACAGAGGACCCGAGACTTAACCTCGAGGCATCTTGTTCATCACAGCGTGTTAGGGAGAAATGATTATTCTTACAAGTGTTATATGACAAGCAGTTTCGTTGTGAGTAGTATACTACTCGCAAGTATAATGTTACCAATGTGCGACATTCAAGAAGAAAAAGGCAAGCTCCGAACGCCAGGTAGACGACGGACAAGAAGAGTGTGTACGCACTACGGCAGAAGTTCCACCAAGGTGAATGACAATGATGTATGCGAATGCATGTCCAACGTGCAAATGAGTGTACGCGTTTGTGGTTTGATTTTCGACATGACCTATACGGGAGTTTGCGCAGTAAACGGATTCTCAGGCCAAGCGTCTTTTGCGGTCACAACACTGCTTTTCTGCTACTCATTCAAGCTTGAGGTTGATAGTGCGTGTCATTTTGTAGTGTTGGAGTTATTATTTGTTGATTACATGCTGTTGTCTTGGATTCCAACCACTTTAAATATGTTACAACCACGAAGAGCCTTAAGCAAGGTCGATGGACCATGACATTTTCGAACATACAGTATTTCAATAGCGTATTACGAAACTATTCAGTCTACCAACATGAGTAACGGATGGAAAAGCAGTTGAAGATAGAAATCATAATTTCATCGCACAGATATAATTCTCTGAGGTGGTCAGACTTCGAATACCATGAAAACTTCAGCAAATGCCCAGACCTTCCGCAACATCTTTTGGTTAGTTTTCAAATAAAACTCTAGCTGACTGTCCGGATCGCAAACCGCCCAAAGTGAATATTTGTCAACACGTAACATCCATTCAGAAGTATAGTGCAATGGTTAGTATGAATGCGCCATTAGAACTTACGATCCTATAATTCTTTTAAGTGACTCAATGCAACTAGTTTCCATGAAACTTGAGCAAGGTCATTTCTAAGCGTGGTTGGAAAGTGCGTTGTATATTTTAGGGGTACAAATGAAGTGTCGTATGTTTCATCCGTTTGATTTAAACTGAAGTGTTGTTACTCTCAGTTTCTCCATGAGTAGAGCTAATGTAGTTTTGTAGATTGGTGGTTGAAATACTTTTGCTTAAACTTTGTCGCGTTCATTTCCTATCGAGTTCTTGTGTAGTTCGTCTCATTTATTGACTGGACTTTCTTGAATTTCGTAGAACTTTGTGAAACACAGCGCTGGCAATTTGACACTCGTAGTTAATTGGCTCAAAGTCCTTAAAGTGCAAACTTTTGTCGGTACATACAGACTGGCCGTACGCGTGTATGGAAGGAAAATCATCCTAGTACTTTTTTCAGCTGAACGTCTAGGAATGATGAACTTTTCTTGCGTTCATAGTACAGTGTGTGTTAAACTATTGTGCGATCTTTCTGGCAGCCAAGGAAATAACATTAACTGGGACTGTTACCAGAAAGCAAGAAAAGTGAGTTTTATGACGTAACATTTTGCCTCTGAGGTTTATCATTTTTCCTAGTCGTCACTACAAAATACTGACAGACATCAACTGCGGACCCCAACAAATTCAATCTATAGTGATCTAACAGTTCGCATTCAAAGTAATCAACCCGAGATAACCCACCACATGATTTGTTACGTTTTCCATAGTGCACTGACATTGAAGCACATTTTATCGCATCGTTAACAATGTGCATAACGCGCAGGCATAATTTGCTTAGAATCAACCACTCCACTCCAATAATGTTCAACCATTTCGATTGTCGTTGGTCACTTTTGCTTAGATGGCAGTATGTCATTGATTGCATTCAGGAAAAGCCCTCGCCTGTCTCAGCGATTCTTATGGTTGACGGAGCCTTCTGTTTACTGGCAGTCTGAGGCAGGGTAAAAGTTAGATTAACTCACACTGAACTCTACAAAACACTAACTGGTCTTCTTTTATCGCCTTGTGAATACCTCATGGAATGAGGTCTATCATCTTGTTTATTTGCGTTCTGGTGCCATTTTGCAGAGAAATTCGACTTCAGACAGGATGGTTCGCAATTAAAGGCCTCAGGCCGAATAAACTTAGACTAGTTGAATGGTTGACGACGAAAACGTGACCATGTTGTTACATTCGACCAAATTCTGCCTTCATAATGTCTCAGTATAGAGGGAAAGATCGCTCTGCAAACTTCCTTGTGTAAACAATGAACAAAACAATTGCGTGTTGAAACAAAATTTTCTTAGACCTTACAGGTGCTGTTACACATGGAAACACCGCATGAACTATAGGAAAGCTGACTAGGAAAACATGTTTTGTGTTGCTAGACATATTTTGTCTGAAGTGTTACATTAGTTTCAGTTTACCGATAAATTTGTTTTTTTCCACACGGCTTAACAACCCAACAGTACAAACATCCACCTTAGAAAATCATTCCGAGTGAAACCAAACAGAGACAAAATTGTATAAAATGGAGATAATGACTGCTCACATGAATTTACAAAAAAGGCTGTTTTCCCGAACAAATTTTACGCAAATGCCTACAATCAGGCTTGTCTACCTATACGCTCTGCTTCTTTTCACTGGTGAGTAGATGATAAATAACTAAACTTGGGTCCCATTAACCATTTTACTTAATTTGAACAAAATTCAAGATTACAACTTCCAGATTCAGTCAGACCTTATGACTATTTCAATCCGTAAAGTAACATACGCTCCAAGTTGTGATTTTAAAATGAACTGACAACATAGCATATCTGTAACATGAACGGAAATTGAAATCTGGTTAGGATTTCTTGGGTTCGTTGTGGTAAACATTTTCTCAATGATTCCCCCAGGTATAACCACGTTAAATCGCAAAATCTCATGCGAGTCAAATCAAGCATTGTGTGTCAAAGTCGCATAGCAAGAACGTCAATCCACGTTATTATCCAGGCTGTGACAGGCATATGCTTTATTACTTAATGGTAATAAGCAGAAAACTTATGTTGAACATTGCATTTGAAAAGTTTGACTTGGGAGTCTAGCAGAGTGCAACAGCTATGATAGCATTTGATTAGCGTTCCGTTCAACCTGACCAAGTCACGAATGGTAATCGTTAATGGTCTTGGATTTAGGGATGGTAACACCTACGGTACGTTGGCTGATTTTATTTCTGTAAAACATTGCATTGATAAACAATCGTTCGCTTGCTACTGGTTGAACATTAAAAATAGGATGAAGCTCATTCTGTTATCAAGTTTGAGTGTAGTATGTATTGGGTGTAGCCTGTGTTCCCAAAGCTAATTGTATCTCCCACATATTTTCTCCGATATCGGTTGATTTTCCAATCAAATTTATTACAGTGAATTAACTACAGTTTGCGGTAAAGTGGTGATCTCTAAAATTGTTCAGAATCTCATATTGTGTTGTCTTTTAATTTTGTTGAGCACCCGATTGTCTAGTGACCAATCATACTAACAGTGTTGCATAATCAAACAGGCAATTCTGCTTTACAAGACCGCTAGCCAACATTTAGTTTGCTTAAACGTGAGGTTTGGTGGCCCGCGTTGTAGTTTAATGAAATGACAGCATTGTAGAAAAAACCTGTTTAAATGTCAACGAGAAGGTTCTCCATATCCACTTAGAGAAGTGTACAAGCACTAATCAGAAGGTATATCTGAGTAAACAGTTTAGTCGCGTTTGTTGAACATTACACTTGGAATTCACAAATGTTGTCACACCTCGTTCACAGTGAGCTTACGGCAGTTTATTAGTCGCTAATCAAAGAATTTACATATATTTTTGCGGACGGCACTATTCAAATAGATGATTACTGGAAGCTATATTTTGACCTGCCTTTGTTCCGTTAACAATTATCCTCATAACGGAACAGCAACTTCGATCCTAATTCAGTCTAGTGATTGATGTTTGTCTGGTAATTCACTTGCTTGAGACAGAACGCTACAGGTATTAAGTTACTGCTACAGTAATAGAACACACGCAAAATTTTGAACATGCCTATTCCTGTTACTTGTACGTGGATAAAGAAGGGAAGTTGGTAGGCGTTTTGTGGTACCAAACTTTGAGCACGCTTTAAACATACTTTTTTGACAATGTACTAGATAAGAAACGACATGATAAAGGTTCAATCTTGGATAGATCAAATTGGTATTTACGGTTTATTCAGAATCTAACTGGCGCTCACAGCCACATAACTTAACTTTGGATATGCGCTACCTAATAGACCGGAAAAACACAAAAGACTGAAACCAACTCATGTAAAGTTGTATTTCTAATGTAGAACACGAGCTGATTGACATTACATGGTGATGCCAAACAGGCAACACTAGATCCTACCGACAACACCAATGGGTATCTTACATGCAATAACAGGAGATCGCAGATATCAATTAATCCAAGTGCTTTCATGCATCGTTTTAGTTTCAACCGCACAGCCACAACACATCAGTAAGTGATGCTACTTCTGTCGCAGTTTACTTATTGAACATATTTTTGAAAGTTATCCATTCTCCACGTACAACTTTTAACGATGGGGAAAAGCATGTGGTTTCATTGTATCCTTAACAAACGATCTCTTGTTTACTATATCCTGTTTGTGCACATCTTTTATGGTATTCTGTGCTACAAATGACTGGCCTAATCTCAGCCTGTGAGCCGAGATATTTTACTAACATGACCTACGCTTGATAAGCCAAATAACGAATGTGTGCGGATATTGATTTTCAGTTGTTTTGAATATAACATGGCCATCACAAAGTCGGTCCATCATTTTCTATGTATAGAAGAATCATCACGTTCAGCTAGGAAATCTTTTTGAAGTGTTTTTATGATTTTAAAAAATTATAAACGCATCCATTTCTGTTCAGAATCTTAAACTACATTCAGCAACTTTACGGAATGTTCTTTCCAACGCTCTATGAGAGCAGTGATTGACGCTATATATTTAGAGCCTTTTAAAACTTAGTGGACTCAATAGAGAATCAATTTTTACCAAGACTAGCTTTTGCACACAAACTAATACACTTGGTTTTATCTTAATGCTGTGAAAAAGGTGATTCTACACTAAAATTATTCGAAGAAACCTACGAAAGTTGCAGTATCACTTTTACCTCCTAATGAAAATGGTACTATTTTTAATTGTATTATTTGTCTTAATTTGTTTTTTCATTGTTTTAATAACGAATTCATGTTGAGGCATAGCGAATTACAAGCTGCGCTTTGTAGTGTGGGAACTGCGTGGAACTATGATTCTTGTGCTGGTACTTTGCTGGTACCGATTGCTAACAGAAAGAATTTTACTACAAGTTTGTGGGTCGCTACGTCATCAGGTAACAAAATGCAGTCATTATGTAAAGACATTTTCAGCTCTTGTAGCACATTCTATATGGCTACATTGTACCTTATGTTCATAAATGCTGAAATCTGGAGTGTTTATTCAGGTTATTATAGTCCTAAAACACGGGTAGAAATCGATTAATACGATAGGGGATAACAGAAGAATTTAACTTGGTACGTGCAAGCAAACTGTTTTCAGATAAATCTAGTTGGAGATATGGGAGTACACTTAAGGAAATCAGAACAATAATGACGGGTTCTGTCGGATGAGGTTTTTCCAGAAAACATTCTGCCAGTCGTAAATTGCTAAGCAACACCAAGAGGAACTTAAGTTTTAGGAGGAATATGGGGATCCGACAAAAGTTGTGATATTCCACGAAGAATAAACAGTAAATACTAAAGGCAGTAGCGAAGTATACATGCAATGCTAGATGGATTTGTTAACAGATACACAACGGCGAATGGTTTCAGAAGTAAGACTTTGGGTCAATTTTCAACCTCAGTCAAACCATCAGTAACATGTGTTGACTATAACATTGTGTACTGCAAGTTCTTTTGAGAAGAAAAGGTTGAAGTAGGGAGATCCATGAATCCTATAAACCGCAATCATGCAAAAGACATAAAGAATTTATGCTCCTACTCAAGAATTAAATAGAAGCACTAGACTCGAATTTCGATCTCATTAGAGCTCGTCAGTAGTGCATATCCTCGCCACTGCCGGGACTTGAACCACGGCCACGCTGTTCATGAGGCAACCGCGTTTAGCACTACGCCACTGACTTCACGTTAGGCACGACCGAATTATCATGTGTGAACGCTCAACCACTTTCGCTTGTGAGTATTGATCAGACTGCCCGATCGTCTCGATAGGAGACACAGTTACTGTCCTATCGAGACGATCGGGCAACTTGATCACTAAACAGGCTACCGATCGTTTTAAAATGCAATTTAAACATGTACGCGTTTTAAACTAACCCAGATATCTTAACGGACTCGTGTTACGACTGCAGAATTTCTGCTAAACTCATGAATCAAGGTTAAGAGACTGATTATGAGTTTGAATGCTTTGACATATATGCAACTCGATTGTTTTCAGACAAAACCGAACCATCTGAACTGCGAACACTTGAAAGTAAGTGACTGATTTGTTTCTGTATATTTTGCAGTAGCAATGTGATAAACGTATTGAAAAATCTACACTGTAATGTTACTGTTATTAACCATACAACGTGACATATACTTTTTAGTCAGAGCTTAATTTTGAAACATGGTGGACACAAGTCGATTAGAAGTAAAGTAATCAAGGTCAAGGCGATATAACCTGACAGGGTCAACAACGTTTGCGGGGCTAACAATTTTTAATGGATTAGACAAAACTCCTCTTCTTTACCTGGGATTAAGGACCAACACGTCCAAAGATTGACAGATTTGCCAACTACTTCTTGTTACCAGATTTATGACAATGGAAAACTGTACAATTCCTGTACCCACAGTCGCAGTCAGGTCACGTTACATCACCATTCAAATAACCCATTTTGAAATGCACTAATCAGCAGCAATCCGTCCAGAGGATGCAAATGTAACGACCTTAGGAAATGAACAGGCTATCAGGGTGGGAATCCTGTAGGTCAAGTGAACAGTGCACACCATTAAGAAGGTCAATCAGTCTGGTCGGTTATATCAGTCGCTGCTTTGCAGTTGGATACGTACGCATTAGGTAATCATTTCCGTTGTTGTTATTGCTTTCAGTGTAGTGATCACACTTAAAAGATGAAGTCATTAAATCTTTTTGCAACACAATTGGACATTGAAAGTCATTAAATCTTCCTTTACGACCGCAGTTTGATGAATAGCGAATCAGCTATTTCAAATTGATAAACTTCGCTACAGTGCTTTTGGTCTGCGATCTAGGTGAATCGAGTAACACACAAGTAGCCTACGTGTAAGATGTGTTTACTGTAGGCGGTTCACTACACCAGTGTTGGTTCTAACATACTTGACCTAACCGCATCTTCACTCCGTTTGCATGCAGACTCTTTAACTTGAATTTTAATTCTTTTTGTATACAACTGTGTTAATTCTAATACGTTCATGCAGTATAAAAGCGAAAGTATTCGGGATTAAACCTAACACCACATTGGCAATAGTTTCACCGAGTGAAAGCTTTGGAAACGGGGAAATCAGCAGTATGAAGCAACTTACATAAGCTCAGGAATACACCGTTTACTAGTTCAAAAGTACCTTTGGCGCAGCGAGGTGTTAACATTTTTCTCAGTGAATTATATGAATAAACGAGTCGTCATGCAATTTTGTGTTACGTGAACTTCTGCATGCTAATTGCTGGTTCTTGTGAAACATAGAGCTTGGGCATTTTCGTTTATATCTGATGTTTTATGAGGTCCACATGACAGTAGAGCTGAACAAGATTTCGATGCACTAATAACATGTAAACATTCAAACCTGCTGCCTTATCTAGGGGGATAAAAAGTGGTCTGCAATGTGAATCACTCTTTTCCAAATCCGCTCAGCATCACCATGCAGTTCCGACAAATTTGCTTTAGTTTTGGTACAGCATCTTCACGCGTTTAGTAAATATCATTGTTAATTTTAATCAAGGCATACTTAGTTAAGTGAATGAAGAGAAAGCTGAAAACTCACAGTAAAAATGCAGAAAGTGTCTTGATAGTCGAACTTGGATATACCCTTTCTTCTACTTCTATGTTCATCAATAATATGCATCAGTGCATATACATCAGCACAAATCTTGTCAGGTTAACATCATTGAATGGTTGAAAGAGGAGATAAATGAGAAGAAACCGGATGATTCACAGTTCTTTGGTTGATTGAACGAAAGGAGAGTACAAGTGATACCAGAGGCTAGCAAATAAATATTTCACTTGGATTGGATAGCTGCATTACCTGTTTACGCTACCGGTAACCAGCTGGGAAAATAATGTATCAAATTAATACAATGTTTAATTTCGGATAGTGCTTGCA
>JTDE01020829.1:0-11960 GCA_014338405.1 Paragonimus skrjabini miyazakii | reverse complement strand
TTCGATTAACACCTCTCCATCTTCTTTAAAAAGTACTGGCACTAGATTATCTGGACCGACAGCCCTACTACAATTGCGAGGCGAGATGCAATTGCGAACCTCAGTCTCCGCTGAAAGCTCTAAATCTACCGACCAAGGCATTACGTCAGACGTTTGTGGGCGCAGCACGGTAGAACCAGCAGGCCAGCTAAATTGACCCTCAAAGTGTTCCGCCCAAAGCTCCAATCTTCTGAACCGATTATAAATTAGTGTGGTATGTCTCTCGGTGATAGCTTCATTGACTGGCGGTCGCCTGGGACCAGTGGCACGGATCAGCCTAAACAGTTTGCTGGTGTTCCCTGAAGCAAAGGCGGCTTCCATTTCCTTAACTTTTTCCACCAACCAAGCCTCAGGATCAGCCTTTAAACCACGTTTCAGCTTCTTACGGATATCTCTTCTAAACTTATTATGTGAACTACCAGGAGTAATGTTTCGTCTGGCTTCTATCAACTCTAGAGATCTCTCTGAAATCCAATGTTTGTTAAACATATGTACCCCTGTGCCGCATGCTATAGTACCTGCTTTCTGAATAGCCTGTACGATTTGTTTCCAGCAGCTATTAGGATCTTTGGAGTGAGTATCACTAAGACAGCTTTTTAAGCTCATTCGGTAATTATCCTTTACCGATGGTAAAGCCAGTTTTTCAACAACTAATCGTTGCTATCGGTGGGGTCGTTGTCCAGCAAAAGTAAGAACACAACGACAGCGTACCAATGCATGATGTGAATCTAAGTATGTGCTCCAATAAGAACGACAGTCTTGAATGGAACCACGCCACCTGTAACTAACAGCTATGTGGTCTTTCTGAGACCAGGCATGATTCGGAGAAGGCGGGCGCCAAATATAGCATTGGCACGCACGATGCCTAAAACTAGTGCTAGCTCAGTGCACAGCTGCAACAATCGTCCGCCATTATCCGATTGATGTGGTGCTATCTCAAACCTTCCACCTAAACGAGATCCGGCCTCAACAAGGCGGCCGACCCGGGCGTTCATATCTCTGACCAAAATGACTGTATCAGAGCAACGTGTCAACTGAAGGAGAGCCGACAGAACCGAGTGAAATACGTCCTTGACACCAACGTCACTGCAGTCAGTAGGGGCGTAAGCAGACACAATAAATAAATTTCTGAAAGTCTTGTGTCTAGAGCTGGTTTTAACTGAACCTGCCAGGCGGACGGCACAAAGTCTATTGTTAACAGGGATGCAATCTATCACTGCGGCTGCAGCGGTCGTACTGAAGACTATACCTACTCTAGCCTGAACTGTAACAGCGGCTGTGGAGTCGCCCGAAGTGTATGACCTGTATCGGGTAGACAATGTGGGTGCTGCGTGTTCCATGCGCGGACTACTATCGTGGATTCTAGTCTCTGGAAAAGAACAGACGTCGATGTGTGACGAGTCTAACGTTCGTGCGAGAGCTGCATGTTGACCTATCTGTTTTAGCGTGCGAATATTGAAAGCAAATATATTAATTCGCATTCTGGGTCTAAGCAAGGGACGAAAGAAGCCTGAAGCTGAATGGCAAGAGACAGAACTTACCGGCTCGATTGTGAGACCTGTGTATTAACTATCAGAAATGGAGGTCGGGAAGGGCCTGAGAACGAAATTTGATAGGACAGTGGGGGAGGGGTCAGCAGTAGCATGTTTTCGCCTATCCACTTTGCTGTGTGCAGCAGATAGGGCGATCCGGTTTATATTGCGAGACGGTCGATGCATTATGGAACTACTTGTGTTCTGACTATTCATGGTTGTGTGTGGGCTGAGATACTGCCAGGGCGCCGAGGGAACATCGGCACCCTTCAAACATCTCCATTCTGTTGGTTCTACACCTTCAAAGTCGTTTAAATGCAGAGGTGTACCTGCCAATTCCGTAAACATTCTGTCCGCGTTTTATCCCCATAATTCTGCTCAAGCTAGGTTCCACGGTGAACAATTTGGTAGTTTCACCACCATAAGTGAAATCCACCAAAGCTGTCCACTTTCGTCTTTTTTGTTTAATTCTGTCATAGGCGGAATAGTGGAGGACTGACGAAAACACACAAGATTGTATAGACATCTCACTTGATGGAAGACGGACTGATCTTGGTTATCCTGACTACAGGGTGTTGTAGTCTGACAATTTTCAAACGGTGTAAATAATACTAGGGGTTATTCCGTGCTCTGCTAAATACTTTTGAATGTGCCGCAAAGTGCAATGTGCTTTTGCAAAATTGAAGTAATTACGTAGATTCAATGTTGTACAATGAAATCATGAAGGTTGCTGATCGGTTGATGTACTTGGAAGGTTGCACCTACGGTGGTGGATGTATAAGGAATGAAACAAAAGCACATCTCTAAGTCTAGGGTACTATTCTCTTATCTAGAACACCACTGGAGACAGAGAGATAACTCTTTGAGGCTTACGGGTCAGGTATACATGTTGACTGTGAGGGCTGTATTACTTTACGGCAGTGAAATTTGGCCACTCAGGGTAGAAGGCATGGGACGTCTCCAGTTATTCGGTCATCGATGTCTGCATCCGATCGCTCGCTTTGGGTGGCACAAACGGGTGAGCAACGAAGAGGTTAGGAAACAGGTATTTGGTAATGATTATTAAGCGAGTTCATTTATTGTCAATGAAGTACCACAGATGTGTGGGTAGGATACGCCCTAGCCCTTTACCACACGATGCGGTTCTTCCCGAAAATGCGAAGGATTACTGTGCGACGCTAGGTGAACAGATGAGAAACCAAGTAGTTCATTGAGATAGGCCATCGTATATAAAATCCGTCTTCCCGGCTGGGTGATGATGATGATGTACTCTCATTTTGTGATTGTCAGTAAGACGAACATAGTATTGGTCACTGCCAATGTATGTCTCACTTATGATCTATCCGTGCAATTGTACAGCATCCTCATCTTGTTGGCCTTACATATGATTAAGTTAGCTAAGCTTCCACGCAGTAAACGGAGCGTAACCGAAAACTGTACCATCCGGTTACTATTACATATTTTAAAAAATATCAATGGCGCAAGTAAACGCATTGAAGAGAAAGCAAATTTTGCTCGCACCGGAAAGGAACAAAACATTATCAGAATAAAAACAGACTTACATCGCGTAAAGAACTTTAGCGATAACCAGTCCATCAGATATATTCTCTACAGTCTCCACCCTTTCAGCAGCCACAAATGTGCGAAGCTAAATTTTGCAACGAATTCGGAGAAAATGAACATACCCATGTGAGTAGATATTTCACCAAGTGTGAACCTGACATTGTTGGCGACCGAGAGTTTTCAAACAGTATCAAGGTGTCACCTACAAACGAAATTGATTTAACTTGTTATCCAGCAGACCAGTCATTCAAGTCAATGAACGAGACATATGAGATCGGACGGATACAGCGATTCATACAGACAAAAGGATGTAGATGCAGTAGAAACATAAGTCACAACGAGTCTTGATATGAAATAACAAGGGAACTCACCAAAAACAAACACTGTTCATGAAACGTTCAATATAATTGGGATTTCGAGCGTAGCTGATTTTGAGGAGCAATGGAGCTGGAATACAGTTTAACAGTGCCTTATCAGAGGACCGGTCAACAGTTCTGTAGAAAGAACCGGCATGCATGTGTAACAGGATGTATTTGAAAGTGTTTGGCAGCTATTTTTTATCAAGTCAAAGAAACATACACAGCGCGGTTTGAAGCAGCAAATACAAAGGATGATGCAAACGAGGTAAGAAATGATGTAGCCGCCACAATATTCCCATCCCGGAGCACCTAAGGCAATAGTTGACGCTCGAGTGGAGAGCAAATGAAACAACGGTGGAAAAATGTTAGTGAAAAAAGGCGGGAAAATTACTGTTTATCAGTGCGGGAGGTTGAACGTAGCGAGAGAGGATTGGTGAACGCGGATAGTGTACTCAATGGGATCGCCGGAGTTAGTTAAGGAGCAGTTGGAGAAAAATATGTCGTAACTTGGTATGTAGGTTCTCAGATGACGGCAGAATACGTTGCGCATACAGGCAATTTGTAGACGGTCAATACTATCGATGTTACGCTTTCCAACCCCAACAACATTGAAATATTTTGGCATAATATCGCTATAAACGGTCCAAAGTAAGTTCACAATGATCGTTTAAATAAATCGCAAGGAACAGACGCATGCATGTAAAACACGGGGAATACGACTGGGCAACTCAGGTCTTCGCGGAGAACAGTCACAGCTGCTCAACGTGTTCCCGATGGTCATAAAGGTACTTAATTGGGTAGAATGGATGAAGTGACCGAAAAATTCAGCTGGTAGCCGCAAGGTTGATTAGTAAACACGTTCTGCTGGGACGATTCAAAGATCCCCTTTTAGAACGGACCTAACACACAGCAGGGCTAACGGAAAGCACCTCGCCCATCTGTATTTAAAGGCTAGAACCACTGATGATGCCATTAGCTTCCGACAGAAAAGCGGCACCGGACCAGTGAGAGAGAGATAATAGGTAGTTGATTTAACAGTTTCACAACCAAGGATGCAAGTCACGCCACGAAGGAGATTGTACTGAAACCGCGCGACTCCATCTGTAATAACCACAGAAAGTGTGCCAAAACTGGTTACACAATGGAGAATAAACATTTTGGCAAGTCCCATTGGTAAAATCTGATATGGGAACAGTCATCGGCCAACGTGTGAAACGATCGTCAGTTGTGGACAGGAGAGTCTTCCTAACAGGGTGAACAATGAGTCGAGTTGGTAATCTATTTACGTTTTCCATTTCAACTGTCATACGCCAATTGTTAGACGAATGAAGCCTATCATACGGGCCTCCTACTCTTCTGCTTCTGACGCGAGATTGTTGGTTTGTGCTGTCGAATCTGACTGTTCACAACAAACAGAATAATTAAGAACGGTATGAATGCAGGTAAGCCTCTGACTGCAGCACATTGTTACTCAGTGGGAGACTCTGAACAACCGGAAAGAAGGAATTATTATTAGGCAGATCATCGTCTTTTAACTGTTCTCGTGCCGGTCTCTCCAGGTTATGTCGCAAGAAAATGAAACTGCATCAATATGTAGTCTGGACAGAGGGTCTGTGATAAAAGTGACAGATCCTGAAATGTGACGAATGTCCGTCGTGAATTGTCCGATGAAAGTAAGATGGTAGTTTTTGCGGGGCAAGTTGTCTAGGATTAAGCTGAGCGCGTAGATAACAGTCAGAACAGTGAAATAATGAACTTTCAATGAATATTGAGAGGATCGAAATTGACGAGTAACTACCGAGCAGTTCAATGCCGAATCTATCATAGATTGGCATGGTACAGGAAAGATTCTTAAGAGAAGAGAACGAGGGATTGTGTTTTCTCAATCGGGAGCAGCCAGATACCTCCGCCAACAGCGTGTGCCGAAGCATAGGTCAAAACGCCAATCCAGTGTACAGGTGGTTAATAAAAGGCAACAGAAAAAAAGGTTTGCATGCCGGCGTAAATGCGTGCCATGGTAAACAACACATTCCGAGGTAAAAACATAAGTGGTTTACACGGAAGCCTAATTATCACGCAGCCGCGGAGGAAACAGCAAGACTTAAACGGAAAATAAGACTGGAAAGACGGGGAACTTAACCTCCAGAAACAACTATGACTAAACTCAAACGTTCAATGAGGTATATAACATGCATCTTCGTTTGAGTAATATGGTGCTTACATTCAGAAACGTCCAAGATTACTACGGACCAAAAGCGACCATTAGAGCTGTGTGTATGCACTATATATGATGCGCTGCTGCCCAATGGGTGCGGATACAAATCAACCACTCAAATGGATGTACGCATTCGATGTCGTATGTTTTTACACAGTTCGTAAAAGATTTCGTGCAGTAAACAACCTTCCAGGTCAAGCATCTTTCGCGGACACAATAATTAGTGTTGTGACAAACGCGCGAATGAAGATACTCTGGTCGAAGCCGTTCGGAGGTGGAGACGTTCAATCGTTCCTGAACGACTCTGAGGACGTGGCCGAGGTGGTTGGAGTGAAGACCAGCAGTGGACACTGGCTGCCCTACGTACACTAGTGAAGAGCAGGACGAAGGCTGTGCTGGACGTAGCGCGAAGAAGCCATGCGAAGATGGAGTGGGTCGCTGCAATAAAGACGCTGGTGACTGCGTTTGACAACCCGGTCGATTGTCAAGAGGTCACGCAGCGGTGCGAGAAGGTCAGACTTGGACAAGGAGCGGATCCCTTCGTATTTGTCGCCACTCTGCAAAGATTACTGGATAAAGCACCTCTAGAACTGGGTCAGGAATCACGACGGTAGTTGTTGACGGAGCACTTTGCTGAAAATCTCTCGATGGTGGTTTACGACCAAGACCACACTGTCCATGTCACCTGGCGGATGGACATTGGTGAGCTTGCGAAACTGATGCGCGAGTTGGGAGATATGTCCATGACCTCGATGGATCCGAACAACGAACGGACAAGAAAACACTAGAAATTCAGAAGGCAATGAAAAAGCTGGCAGTGGATGTGGGTGCGCTGAGAACAGCACCACGAAGGGATGGTAGACAAAGAGGTTGTTTCAGCTATGGTAAAAAAGGACGTTAAAATGACTGCTCTAGCTGGCGATCTAGGAGGCCGAAAAGCAGTGTTCAATGATTGTTCTCTTTACTGAGCGGGTCAGCCAGTAATGGGAGCTATTGAGAGGAAGGCGGTATTAAAAAAGAGTTGACGTGGACGGGGAGACAGAACAGTGTTATCAGTACGGAGGCGGCTACTTTGCTGATTGCTCGTGGAGGGAAGCAAAACGTAGAACCGGCACCCATGTCGATCAGGACAGTTAGAGGTCACAACCTGCTGATTGATGACGTGATAGAATGAGGAAGGCGTATTGGTGGCCATATCGTGAAGCACCGTTTTAATGCAGGCAGACGATCTCTGGAGTCGATTATCTGGATGCCACAGATGCCGTGACTGACCTGAAGCCCAAGAAGCTGTGGACCAGGTACGGTCCTCTTGAAACAGCCAAGTACGCACGGTCAAAACCCCCATTTGCACAGCCCCCTTCCTAAAGTCCATGACCGAGAAATATGCTGAATTATTCACTAATGATGATAATCCGTACGACTTCTGCAGCTTGACTGTACATGAAATACCCGCAACCGGGACATTACGACCTCATGGACCCCGCAAGATACCGGTTCATCTTGAAGAGGAATTGAAAAGGCAAATATATAACATGTTACATGAGGATGTTATCGAAGGAGCCAATAGTCCGTACAACTCGTCTGTTCTCCTGGTGAAGAAGTCCAACGAGAAGTATCGCTTTTGTGTGGATTCTAGACGGCTGAATGAGGTAACGTAGGATATAATTATGCCAAAACCGTCCGTTGCTGATACTTTCGATAAGTTGCAACAGGCGAAGTTGTCCACGATGTTGGACTTACGCTCCGGATACTGGCAGGTACCATTCAAACCCACGGATCGGGAGAAAACCGCACTCATGGTGGGCGAAAAACAGTACCGACTCAAGTGCATGCCGTTCAGTTTACGGGGCATCGTTCACACTTCGACGCACAATGATTCAGTTGATAGAAAGACTGGATAATGTGGCGTTATATGGAGACGATATTTTGAGATACAGTGACATGGGATCGAAACACGCTGCTCACCTAAATGCTGTCTTAAGACGAATGAAGAATTCGGGACTCCGGATTATTGCTAATAAGTAACAATTCGAATGGTCATCGTTGGTGTTAGTGGGACATAAGGTGGGTCAATGTGAAATTAGGTCCCTGCTAAGAATATTGACAATTAGAGAGGCGGTGGCTCCGAATTCTAAGAGCACGTTGAGACAATTTCTGGGTCCAGCAAGTTACTGTAGTCGGTTCTTGAAAAATTTCCACTCCATTACATCAACATTGTACGAACTCCTTCGAAAAGACAGGAAATTTGAATAGACCGACGACGCCAAATGGGCGTTCACGCCAGTACAATCAAAAATGAATGGGCTGGAACTGAAACTGAAACTCCGGATTACAAGAGGTAAATTCATCGTAGTAGCGGATGCCAGTGACCGTAGCATTGGGGCAGTACCCAGGCAGATGAAAGGAGCAATCGAACATGCCAAACATTTCCCGACCAGGACAGGTTAAAAATATTCAACCACTGAGTTTTATCTGGCAGTCGTTATGGCGCTGGACAAGTAGAGGCCGTACACGTCAGGTCGACAGTCCCACGTGGAGGCGGATTACAAAGCCCTAAAGTGGATCAGGACTGTGAGGGACCTGAGGGACGAATTATCCCGAAAAGCAGTGCATCTACAAGAATATGATTTTACGATTGATCATGTCTGGTTATAGCAATTGTCGCCGACTTTCTTTCTCGACCGCAGGTGGATGACGAACCTCTCAAAGTGGCTTTCGGAGTTAACGGCTAAACAATGGACTATGACCCACAAACACTAATGCTCCTGCAGCGTCAGAACTAGGACTTACGGAAGGTGACTGACGTTCCGGCAAAAGGTGAGGGGATCCAACCCAATATTAGAGCTGGCGAACTGAAAATAATTGCTTCTGAGAGGAGAATAGTTGGTCTAAGCGGTATAGCCGTATTAACGAGACAGCGTGACGCTGGCAGCCCTCACGTGGTGGTCGTATCAAGACAAGTGAGGAGGAAACTAGCAGCAAACTGCCATGAAATGGAACACACCGGATGTACAAAAACGTACGATCCACTAAAATAAAAAGCATAGTGACCTAAGCAGACTATACGACGGCCTACGTGCACGTCAATAGTGTCAGTTACTGAAAGGTGACAGCGAGGGAGCCCAGCAGCCCCTACAGTCAATATCTGTGTACAAAATCGGTGGATTCTGGTCGGTGAGTCATATGGGCTCATTTCCAATGAACGCCCGCCGCAACACTACGTTCCGGTCATGACAAATTAATCTCCCCATTGGATGGAAGTCACTGCCGTTCCAGATCACAAGACGTCCACAATGGAAACATGGTGAAGAAGCATATCGTGGCGAACCACGAGGTACAAAACGTCATCTTGATACATCATGGACTTTTTTCCAAATAGAGGGATTTCGAACATGCATGCAGCAAGCGGAAATCAGGTGCATACAAACGCCATCATATTGTGGTCGATTGCCAGGCCGGAGGGGCGAGTATTCAAACACTTGGAGGGGTACCTCAACGCGGAAGGCAGGCATGTCCACAAGCCCTCAACCGAGCGGATGACGGACAACGGGGACAATCAAATGAGTCATCGCTCAACCGGATCGGACCAACGGGCGAGACATGGCAGGCAAAATAAAATGGTCAACGAAGTCGGAGGCTCGATTATTCCAACATTCGGGGGAATATCTCGACACCACCGTGGAATACGATCAAAGCCCATTGTGGATAGATGGAGAACAATACGAGCGACCGGAAGAGCCATCGCTCAACGGAATCGGACCAATGGACGGAGAATGGTAGGCGGGGAACCCCCCGATAGACGGCACCGATCACACACCTAAACCGGGCAGAAGTGCACACGAAGCGTGAACGGAAACCTGTAAGTGTTGTAGACTGGAATGCAGACTAATAAACGCGAGCGCGCGTGTAGCACGTGAACTAGCGTGTTGGACAATAAAGATTGTATCTTATTGGACGCCTTTTCGCTACAATATAACTCACAGATAGATGGGTCCAATGAACGTAACAACCGAAAAATCGACAAGCCACAATACAGTCAATTCTATAATGCAACGCCCATCACTCCAAAGAAACTGAAAAGCCCTATCTGCTGCATACAGCAAAGTGGATAGGCGAAAACATGCTACTGCTGACCCCTCCCCCACTGTCCTATCAAATTTCGTTCTCAGGCCCTTCCCGACCTCCATTTCTGATAGTTAATACACAGGTCTCACAATCGAGCCGGTAAGTTCTGTCTCTTGCCATTCAGCTTCAGGCTTCTTTCGTCCCTTGCTTAGACCCAGAATGCGAATTAATATATTTGCTTTCAATATTCGCACGCTAAAACAGATAGGTCAACATGCAGCTCTCGCACGAACGTTAGACTCGTCACACATCGACGTCTGTTCTTTTCCAGAGACTAGAATCCACGATAGTAGTCCGCGCATGGAACACGCAGCACCCACATTGTCTACCCGATACAGGTCATACACTTCGGGCGACTCCACAGCCGCTGTTACAGTTCAGGCTAGAGTAGGTATAGTCTTCAGTACGACCGCTGCAGCCGCAGTGATAGATTGCATCCCTGTTAACAATAGACTTTGTGCCGTCCGCCTGGCAGGTTCAGTTAAAACCAGCTCTAGACACAAGACTTTCAGAAATTTATTTATTGTGTCTGCTTACGCCCCTACTGACTGCAGTGACGTTGGTGTCAAGGACGTATTTCACTCGGTTCTGTCGGCTCTCCTTCAGTTGACACGTTGCTCTGATACAGTCATTTTGGTCAGAGATATGAACGCCCGGGTCGGCCGCCTTGTTGAGGCCGGATCTCGTTTAGGTGGAAGGTTTGAGATAGCACCACATCAATCGGATAATGTTGGACGATTGTTGCAGCTGTGCACTGAGCTAGCACTAGTTTTAGGCATCGTGCGTGCCAATGCTATATTTGGCGCCCGCCTTCTCCGAATCATGCCTGGTCTCAGAAAGACCACATAGCTGTTAGTTACAGGTGGCGTGGTTCCATTCAAGACTGTCGTTCTTATTGGAGCACATACTTAGATTCACATCATGCATTGGTACGCTGTCGTTGTGTTCTTACTTTTGCTGGACAACGACCCCACCGATAGCAACGATTAGTTGTTGAAAAACTGGCTTTACCATCGGTAAAGGATAATTACCGAATGAGCTTAAAAAGCTGTCTTAGTGATACTCACTCCAAAGATCCTAATAGCTGCTGGAAACAAATCGTACAGGCTATTCAGAAAGCAGGTACTATAGCATGCGGCACAGGGGTACATATGTTTAACAAACATTGGATTTCAGAGAGATCTCTAGAGTTGATAGAAGCCAGACGAAACATTACTCCTGGTAGTTCACATAATAAGTTTAGAAGAGATATCCGTAAGAAGCTGAAACGTGGTTTAAAGGCTGATCCTGAGGCTTGGTTGGTGGAAAAAGTTAAGGAAATGGAAGCCGCCTTTGCTTCAGGGAACACCAGCAAACTGTTTAGGCTGATCCGTGCCACTGGTCCCAGGCGACCGCCAGTCAGTGAAGCTATCACCGAGAGACATACCACACTAATTTATAATCGGTTCAGAAGGTTGGAGAGTTGGACTCCTTAGTACATGACCTAACCATCTATATAGGTGGAAATGCAGGGAATTGACAAATGACTCAATTGGCAATCAGAATCAAATACCCACTTCCTAGCCTCTTCGTTGCTTACTGGCTGATGTCACCCGACACGAGTGATCGAACGCAGACATCGGTAGTTAAATACCTGAAGACGGTTCACGTCTTCTACACTGAGTGGCCAAGTTTCACTGATGTACAATAATACAGCCCTCACATTTGCCCTATGTACGCCACCTTTAAGTCTCAGAGAAATACCTCTGTCGCCAGGACTGATCTAGGTTAGCGAACACCGACGCAGTTTTAGAGATACGCGCTTCTATTCCATTCTCTGTACCTCCGCCGCCGCAGCTGATGCAGCTTCCGAGATACACAAACCGGTCAACAACCTCCATGAATTCATTATCTAACATTAAATCTACGTAATCACAGCAACCTTGCAGAAGCACTTCGCATTTTCAGGCTGCAAAGCTCATTCCGAAGTATTTACCAGAACGCGAAATATCCCCTAGTGTTGTTTGTGCTGCTTGGAAAGTGTCAAACAACAATACGTTGCTGTCGGCATAATCACGATCAGTCAGCTTTCCAATGAATAGGATGTCCACAAAGACATCTTGTTAGTGCCGCAAACACTCCTTCACT